>ML777378.1:1052209-1099660 GCA_009831015.1 Picea engelmannii | reverse complement strand
CCAAAGAGGAGCGCCTGCCATATGAGCTGGACATTGAACATGTCAATGCCGTCGTCCTGCTTTATAGTACATCGTCCAATTCCTGCGTCGGTCACTTCATTCTTCGTACATACCCGGACTTTGCAACGTTTATTTATGAACCGCCGCCGGCTCGGCAATAACACTTTGATTTCAACAGCCAATGAAATCTTGCCAAAACGTTTTTTAAATAATTAAAATAAATAAAAAAATTCATTGCCAAAGTTTAACATTGGAAAATAATACAAATTTTTTGGTCAACGTATGGATTAATATATGGTCAACGCGAACTCATCGCTATATACCTGACCTTCGGCAGGTATAATAAGTCGGCATACAACATGATCTTTAGAAGGAAGGTACGGTGTAAAAGACCTTCGAACAAAATCGAAACTCCAGCTTCTACATGTATTTATAATGATTTATCTAGAAAGATTGGTAGGAAGGGAGGCACGGCTTTGCTAATTTATTCAAGTGAAAAGTAATTTCCGTAGAAATTGAAGGGCTCACACTTCCATTTTCATGATAATGGGAAGGTCTAAGGTATTCCAATTCGAACTGGGTAGTAAGGTAAGGTAAACATGTTGGGAATATAGGTTGTGTTGTTGCTAGGAAACTAAAGATGTCAAAGTTGGTCAAGCCTCAACATTAGATGCCATGGACTTATTCTAAGAAAAGGGTGACTACAATATTGCAAGATTTTGTGGGATAGTTTGATTTGGAAATTGAGCTCTTAATTGTAGAATTTTATAAGATTAGGACATAGATCATTGTAATGATCCTACCCACAAATAGATTAAGGATGCTTAGGTTTATGACCTTGTTTTAGTTGTGTTTAACCATGTTTTTCATTATCATTGCTCCCAACATTCTAACATTGCTAGTGTTATTTCTCCCTTAAACTTGGTTCTTACACTTATTTTCTAGATTCTTCTTCTTCCCTTTAGTTGGTCCTTGGTTACTTGTTTGGTTTTGTTTAGCCAAATTTGACCACCTTGGGCAGAAAGGAGAGGAAGAATACATACTTAACAATTAGTGATAGAAAGGGGGAAAGTTGGACTGAAATTGATATAGGTTAAGTAAAAATTTGGGATCTCTTATGAAAAATCTGGAAGGTTAGAGATAGTTGCAGTGACAACACTAACATTTTCAAGTGATGGAAAGAAGAAAGGGCTTCCTTAGCATATAATATTTCAACTTAGGTACTTAAATATTTCTGCCCACTGGGGGGTGCCTTGTGAAGTCCACCTATATGTCATATCCATGCAAGACCCACCCAATGATGATATAATACTTCTCAACTATGATCTAATGTGATGGATCGCCTTCCCAAATCCTCTCTTACCTTCGCTTAAATATGGGACCTCATTTGGATGTGTAGCATTTGGGTGGGTTCCTTAGGTCCATGTTCCCCCTTGTTCTCCAAGTCCATGATCATTAGTTTGATTCATTTTCACCCCTTGGGGCACCCATTTAGGGAATTCTCTAACTCTACGGGTCTAGTTGAGAGTGAAAACCCCATGACTTAGGACTGATGGTTACTTATGATGCCTTCAATTAGGTCAATAGTTTCCTAAACTGATTTGGGACTTACTATTTATAAATTCAACTTAGGTCAAATTCCCTAAACCTTCTTGAGTTACACTTTGCATTCTTCGTTGTTGGGTTGATCACTTTTCATCTTCAGGTTCAAGCACCCTTAATATATATCATGTTCCTAAAGATTGGTATAGATGCACAGATAACGAGTAATTGAATCACAAATAATGAGGAGAAGACCACAGAGAATAGATAAGATAGGGAAATGAAAGTATAACTAATAAACATATCAAGTTCAATCCATAAGGAGCTAATCTGGATAATGAACTTTAGATTTTATATGGATAAGGAACATTAGATTTTATAAACATAGATTTTTAAAAGAGCTTAAAATCCGTTGAAACTAATACATGTCATATTTACTAAAAAGTTAATGTCTTAATGGATATCACTAAAATTTCCATGAAACTACAATAAAACAAACTCTAAAATGGGGTCAATTCTCAAAATTGAGGCAAGACAAGGTCATGCAATAGAAGGAACAATACTCGTCCTAAAGGTGAGTTTTCCTTGAGAGGTAGTGGATCCCAACCTTCAAAAGAAAGATTTGAATTTGGGTTAATAGGTTCATGTCCATCATTCCCCTATTTAAGTTTAAGGGGCTTCTCGACTTATAAAATGGCAAGGACAACCATGGGAAACTTATCATCATCCAATTGAGGACATACATGCTAGTTGAGTTTCCACTCCCATTGCTCCTAAATAAGTCAATCTGTGTGACATATCAAATAATTAAATTACTAAGAATCAACATAATGATAAAGAGTATTAGTAGGAACCTTCCTACATTTTATGTGTGGAGATACACTTAGATAATTTCTCAAATGGAATTAATGGTCCATATAATCCCACACCTTTTGAATTTCCTTGAAATATCTAGAGGAAAAATATAATAATTCATTACACCATTAAACCAAATGAACCTCGTGTTATGCTAAATACCTTTAAATAAGCATGGATTTCTTAATATCCAAACAAAAAATAAAATTTTAGAAATTTTAGAATGCATAAGCTAACCATGCTACTCAAAATTCAATGGCCTAAGGAATCCCATCACCTAAGAAGGTTTCTTTCTAGAAGATCAAGGCAATGAGAATTTGACTAGTACACAACATGTAAACTCAACCCTGGGATGGCTAATCAAAATGCATAAACTAGAACACATGCTTAAGGGTTTCATTATTTCCATAGTGAGGGCACTTAAGCCGAGAAATCCCTAAATGTTATAGTTTGTGGCTAAGATCAAGGCCTCCCTTCAGGAGGCACAGAACAAAGTTGGCCTTCTTTATCATAATGAAATTCTCCCACAATAAAGAGATGTGAAACTACCTAATTCTTTGCTTGGATTGGAGGCACCAAATATTGTTAAGACTAGCATCAATGTTTGGCTTTAGGGTACACAGAAATTTACAACAATACACAAGTTTTCACTTTTTGAAGGCCTTAGAAAAGCTCCAATGCTAGTCCCTTCACCAAGGAAAAGGGACTTGAAACCAATTTTTAATGAAGAGAATGACCAAAATGGATTTATTACCCCCACGGGTCAAGGAATGTCTTCAATATTTGAAACTAGTTTAATCAAAGGATTTAAAGGAATTTGTTTGGTGGGAGTGGATATTGCACAAATGGTAGAGGTGGCCACATAATTCCTTTGTGAAGGAGGATTTTCCAACTAAACATTTGTGATAAAGTCATTGTGAACTACAAAAGCCGAAATGTTGTCCCAAGTTGGATGTGGTTGGTCATTGTAGTAAATTTAATATCTTATTAATAGTGAACATGCATCAATCATGCAAAAACGACTTCACAAGAAATAGTGAAGACACCACAACTTTCATGGCATACATGTAATCATGCCCGACAGTATGGGGAATTTTATTGGGAATAACACAACCATTACGTGAACATATCAACTAAAATAAACTTATAAACTTGCCACATAACTCAATTGGTATATCCGGTAAAATCCATACTCATTCCATATTCATTCACATTGTTTACCATAAAAGGACTATAACATGGTCTTAGTTGGATTGAGGGTAGATATTTTTAATCGTTTTCAATAAAACAAGGTCAAAAAAGAGGATGAGGCTCCTTCATATACTATGCATAGATTTATAATGAATATATTCAAAAGGTTGACCCTTAATTGCAAAAGGGTAGGAGGAGGAGGGAGGCATGGATTAGCTAATTAATCAAAGTGAAAGGTAATTTCCTTACAAATGGAAGGTTTCACACTTCCATTTCCATGATAATGGGAATGCCTAGCAGGTGATAGAATTCTAGAAGAAGAAGGTGAGCCCCTTTGCATAAGGGATTCCAACTTGGTACTAAGGTAGATATGTTGGGAAGATATATTTTCTTGCTCATGGGAAACCAAATATGTTAAAATTGGTCAAGTATCAATAGTAAAAGTAATGAATTCATTCTAAGGGAAGGGTTTCTATAACATTGCAAGATCTTGTGGGGTCATATGATTTGGAAATTGGGCCCTCCATTGTGAACTTCTACAATATTAGGACATAGATCACTATAATGATCCTACCCACAAATAAACCAAGGATTCTTAGGTTTATGACCTTCTTTCAGTTGTGTTTAATTGTTTTTTTCATTTCTATTTCTCCCAACATTCTAGCATTACTGTTGTTATTGCTCCCTTATACTTGGTTCCGATGCTTATGTTTCATATTCTTGTTTGTAACATACCCAACCACCCACAAGCTGACCACACTACTTCAAAACACAATTCAAAATTGATTTCAAAATTCTGATAACATATAATTAATAAAGAAGCATGAAAGACTCACATGAAATAATCAAGATTCATGTTACAACATAAAAAAAGTGAATATTATTCCATGCACAGCAATAACCAACAAGCATGCATATTATAAATACAAATTTCATAGATAATAATTAATACATAGCGGAAGTAAATATACAAGCAAAGGAAACCATAACAGAGAGCATTTATCTTAAACAAATTCAATCACCAACTGTTGCAGACCAAGGACATTCCACCCAACCATAGACAATGTTATTCCAAGTCTCAACAACTCGTCGCCCCTAAGTGAGGGCTATGAATCCACAAGGATGGTTCCAGGGTGTCACTCAACTTCCCAAACTAGTTAGTACTCAATCTCACATAGGTTTATCAACACACAACAATCCAAAGTAAAAGAAATCTCTTCTCTCCATCCTGCACAACCCAAGAGAATGGACTCCCTTCTCTGCCACATAGTCCCTCAGGTTGTCCACCTCCTTCTAGGGCTCCAATGCATCCAGTCAATAATCTCCATGCTTGAACTCTCAAGATTCACAGCTATGAACAAAACTTAACACATGCACATGCATCTCAGGAACGCAGTCATTAATTCATGCCTGGAATACACCAACAAATATTACAACCAACAAATAATGGCTTCCTTCCTCAACAATTCGCTCCCATGTCCCAACCAATAACAAGAATGAATGAGGAATAATGAATGAGTGAAAGAGTGAATGGGGAGTAAATAGAATGAAGAGTGTGAAAAATGAACAATGAGTCAATCCCCAAATAGCCCAAAGATGGGTTTATATATTTACTTGGAAATCAAGAACCACATGGCCTACCCCAAGAAGCTCATGTAATCACTTCTCTCAATTAAAACAACTATGGGTAAATAAAATAATAATAAAAATACTTAGCCCCTTAAGCCCCCTCTCTCATGGAATCATAGCCCCCTATAACTCTTAGCCTTGTCCTTCTAGTAGTCAATGATGTATTTTATTATTAATAATGATCAAGTATTACATTCCCTAGGAACTTCATCCTTTTTTAATTGTTTGGGCACTCCGACCTTCTATAAAATAATAAAATACATTATTTAATATCGGGACTCAAAATCAGGGTATTACATTCCCCTCCCCCTTATTTTGGCACTGTCCTTGGTGCATAGACAAAATAGAAGTCACAATTTCAAAATTCTTCGAAAAGTCGTAGGTACTCTACCCGCATGGCATCTTCATGCTCCCAGGTAGCATCTTTAGGATTGCATCAAGTGCACTGAACTTTCACTAGTTCTATGACTCGATTCCTGATTATTTTAATTTTTTTGTCCAATATGCACACTGGCTGGACTCAAAATTCTCCTTCTGGCTGAACTTGAATCAAATTCCAATCAATAACATGGTTAGGATCATGTACATATTTTTTCAACAAAGCGACATGAAATACATTATGCATATTCATTGAAGTGGGTAATGCAATAATGTATGTAATTGGTTGTATTTCGTTCAATATCTCAAATCGACCATAGAATTTGGTTGCTATCTTTGTACAACTTCTCAACTTTAATGAGCTCTTCTTGGGATTTAATTTCTAAAGCACACACTCTCCCACTGTAAATTCTCTAGCTGTCTTATTCTTATTTGCATAACTCTTTCGTATATCTTGTGTTGCCTTCAATTTCTACTTAATTTTAACCATATGGTCTTCCATATCCTTGAGCAATTGAGGCCCAAGTACTACTTTATCAGCCGAGTTGTCCCGACTCACTGGAGTATTGCATTTCCTACCATATAAAGCTTCAAATGGGATCATATTCAATGAAGCTTGATACACATTATTATAGGAAAACTCAACCAAATGGAAGTAGTATTTACACTTAGATGATTTATCCATCACATACATTCTCAACATGTCCTCAATTACTTGGTTGACTCTCTCTGTCTTCCCATTTGACTGTGGATATTATGTTGTGCTAAAATTCAGATTTGTACCAAATAATTTAAAAAATCCTCTCCAAAATTTTGAAGTAAACTTTGTATCTCTATTTGAGACAATTTCCTTAGGTATCCCATGCAACCTATATATTTCCCTCATGTAAATTTCTGCAATATTAGTTGTTGTATGATTCATCTTTATGGGGACAAAACGAGCAAACTTTATCAATTTATCCACAACTACCATTATGGAATCACGTTGCCTTGTTGTCCTAGGCAATTTAGTTATAAAATCAATGGTTACCAATTCCCATTTCTTATATGGAATTGGAAATGGTTGTAGCAAAACCGGTAGGTGTCTATGCTCAACATTCACTATCTAACATTCCATACATCTGGAAATGCAATAGGAAACATCCCTCTTCATTATTGGCCAAAAGAATTGGCTTCTTACTGTTGCAATTGTTTTCTGGTAACAAGAATGTCCAACATATGGAACATTATGCATTTTTTTAAAACCAAATTCCTAAGTTCTTTGGAACTAGTAACAAAAATTCTATTCTTATGCATAAGTAATCCATCTTCCTTAATTTCATACTCTTTAATTTTCTCCTGTACATTTTCTTGCTGTAAAATTTCTTTTACCTATATGTAATGTTGATCTGTAACAACAACATTTAAAATTATGCTCTTTAAATCTGATTGATGCATACTAACAACTCTATCATGCATGAGATGTACTCTTCTACTGAGTGCATCCACAACTTTGTTTTCTTTTCCCTTGATATGCTTGATATCAAAGTCATACTCACTTAAACATTCCAGCCATCTTTTTTTCCTAGAATTCAAAGTTGGTTGTTCAAAAAGATAATTTTATACCACTATGGTTTGTCCTTAATTCAAATATTTTCCCCATGAAATAATGCCTCGACATCTTCTATGCATGAACTATGGTAGAAACCTCCAAATCATGTGTGGCATAATTCCTCTCATGTTCTTTAAGTTTTTTGGACTCATAACCAATGGCATGTCCATTTTGAGTGATGACTCCACCAAGTCCTTCCTTGTATGCATCTGTACATACCACTAAATTCTCATTTGGGTCAGTAATATTTAAAATAGGTACACTAGTAAGTAATTCCTTTAACAAATTAAAGTTCTCTCCACACTCTATTGTCCATTCAAACTTAATTACATTTTTTTGCAAATAAGTGATGGGATAAGCAATCTTAAAGAACCCTATTATAAACCTCCTGTAGTATATGACTAATCCAATAAAATATCTTATTTATGAAACTTTCCTAGGTGTTAACCATCCTCTAATGGATTCAATCTTCTCTAGATCTACTACTATACCTTTTTGTGAAATAATGTGACCCAAATAATGGATTCATTCTTGGTAAAAAGAACACTTACTAATCTTGACATACAATTGATGTTCCCTCAGCACTTGCAACACCAACCTCAAGTGATGCTCATGCTCTTCATTAGACTTAGAATAAATAAGTACGTCATCCAAGAACACAATGAAAAACTTATCCATATAATTTCTGAATATTCCATTCATTAAGCACAGAAAGACAGTTGGTGCATTGGTCAGTCCAAATTGCACCACCACAAATTCATAATGTCCATATTTGGTTCTAAAGGTTGTCTTATTGATTTCTTCTTCCTTGATTCTTACCTAGTGGTAGCCTGATCTCAATTCTATATTTGAAAATATCTTTGCCCCTCTTAGTTGATCATAGAGGTCATCAATTATGGGTAGAGGGTATTCGTTCTTCGCCGTGGATTTATTCAATTGTCTAAAGGTTGATACACAGCCTCAATGTTCCATCCTTCTTTTTGACAAAGAGTATTGGTGATCACCAAGGTGAAACACTTGGGTGTATGTACCCTTTCTTCAACAATTCTTCCAGCTACATTTGTAATTCTTTCAATTCAAGTGTACTCATTATGTAAGGTGTTTTTGTTACTTGGGCAGCTTCTGATACTAAATAAATAGAGAAATTTATTTCCCTCTTTGGTGGGAATCTTGGTATTTCTTGGAATACATCTTGAAACTCTTGCAATACTGAAAAATATTCAAGGCTTGGTTCTTTCATCTTTTCTCGCTCTTCCACATGAGCTGCACACAATTGACATCCTTTCCTGAAACATCTCTTCAACTGTAAGGCTGAAATATCCCTTATAGAAATGGGTCTTGGAATTCCTTGCACAGTGCTCTATTTTCCTTCTTCATCAAGACATGTAAATGTCGTGTTATGATAATCTAGGACAACATGATGTTTGTCCAACCAATCCATTCCAATTAGGATATCATGAGATCCTAATGGGATGATATTCATATCAACATTAATACTTCATTAAGAATTATTGGACAACCTCTGACAATCTCATTGATCCTTCTTTTGGTTCTAGTGGCTAGCTAAACCAAACTTGACTTCTCAAGATTAATTTTCTCCAAATGTAATCTATCCACTATTTTAGGATCAATGTAACAATGTCTTGCTCCTAAATCAATTAACATAGTAATAGGTTGGTTAATGATATTACCTTACACTTCTATCATATTGTATTGGTACTCTTCTTGTTGATATTCTAAGGTTGCATATATTATGCCCATGTCTTCTTCTGTTGTAGCCTCTTGGATGTTGTGCATAGTCTTATATTTATCTCCTCTGTGAGGGAAATCCTTGTATAGGTTATTTTCTTTGCATCCCCAACATTGGATTGGTGGTATTCCTCTTTTTCCCAAGGAGTGTTCCTTCTTGGATTCATTCTTAGTAGATTGTTCTTAGTTATTTGTATTTGGACTTTTTCTTTTGAAACGAGGTTTGAATCCTTTCCTTCTCTAATCATATTTCTCTTTATTTTTATCCTTCCAAGATTTGTGCATGTATTATCTTCCCTTTTCTTTCTCATATAGGTACTTGGTCTTCCTAATGGTCTCTGTCAATGTCATAGGCTCATCATACTAAATATTTTTCTTATAAAAGGATGGTAGTCCACTCAAAAACCTATGTATCTTCACTTTTTCTTCTTTGATAAATGATACATACTTTAGTAATCCCCAAAAATTATTTTCATATTCTATCATGGTCATGCTTCCAAACCTTAGTTCAAAGAAATATAGCATTTTCTTTTCATAGAAGTGCTCTGAAACATACTCCTTCGAAAAATATTGCTTGAACTACTTCCAATTGATCCTACTCTCATTAATGTGCTCAACTTGCTTCAACTGATCCCACCAAATAAGATATTTTCCAAGAAAATTGTATGTGGAAATTCTAGCTTCAAGGTTAGATGAGTAGTTGTGCAACTGAAAATACTTCATGATTTCCAACAACCATACTTCAACATCATCTTCTCTTTCTCTTTCACCATCAAAGGATGGTGGCTAAAGCTTCCTTAGCTCATCTAAAAATACTTAGATGCCAATGTTAATCTTTAAAAACCTATATTAGCATCTAACTTGAATCATAATAATTCTTCATCGTATTGAGGTGATTTGTAGAACACATGATGATGTGCTTATTATCCAAAACCTTATAAAATTATGAATAACTTGAAGAATAATGATRTAACACAATAAAAAATAAAAKAAATCCAAATACAATATTCATGATAGAGTTTACTACATCTATGAGTTCCCTTTTAAACAATGAGACTGCWTTTCATAATCCCAAATGTCAAAATTACAATACAAAATGGACTTACAAAGACAAATTTGAAGTCTCTCTTCAATTTCGCTACTCAAACTCAAAAATAGAGTATACCATTGAATTCCTTGCAAAATTCTAAGAAAAATGAGTATAATATTGACCATATTCTAAACTGGCTCAATTTCACCCTCTTTACATGCCAAATGATGCACTATTGTGCTCATTAATGGAAATATGGACTAAGAATTTCATAGACAACATCTTAGTACAAAAATAACATCACCATCRTGMTCCTCTCAAGAAAATGATAAAAATGAGTATAAACAAGCCTATTTTTGGAGATATGGCTCCTTGACACGTAAATCAAGACAACTTCCTAACTAGGAAGCTCATGGCATGCACTTCGATGCACTATTCATACCTCGTACTTTGTAATTGTCTTGGTATCTGTGTTTGTCTCAAGATTTGTACTTGGTATTAAATAGGCCATGAATCCAGCCAAGGTTCACACCTTGGGTAACTGGTGGCATCGACATTAAAACATATCCATGTAGAATCTCTGCCACAAGTGGCGTGCATGAAGCATTGGTTAAGGTGTTGTTACCCTTGGGAGGAGGTCATGGGTTTAACCCCACAAACCTCTCCCCCTTTGTCACTTTATGAACTATATATATATTTTATAAATAGTATGTTTTATTTATGTTTGGTGGTGGCATTTGTTAGCCCCCCCACGATTCTTGGGCACAGTTATATTGGATTCTAACTAAACCTAGAGTCGAGGCTTAGCCCACAACCTCCTCTTCCTGCTAACTAAAATTCAAACCAACTAAAATACAATTTGTTCCAATATTGGTTAAGTGACATGGTTGTGGCATAATGGTAAGTTATTAGACTTATAGATGTGAGTTCGAGGCCACTGGGATACTTCCACATGGTAAACTCTCATTAGTCCACTTGTTCTTTGTATGCAACGTGTCAAAATATGACTTGTCCACTTATGCCTATATTGTCGCCTTGTCACCTGCTTAGTCATTTGTACGATGTGCCATGTGGCACTCTGTGGTGTTTCCACATCAATATCATAAGACATGTATGATCATGCCACATGTCACCCCTCTAGTGGTGACACATGTCACCTTGACTTTGACTTTTTTCCTTTGTTGACCAAAACATTGACCAGCTACAATGTTTGCATACGAACTCCGCTTGAGGTGATTTTTGCATTGTTGGAAAGCCATCACCGAGCTCTACGTAATGAATTCATTTTCGATAGCATTTGAGACTGTTAAATTTTAAGCATTTCTATATCCTCTTGGACCTCTGTGAGTGTTGGGTTATGAAAATATACAAATATTCTCCTCATTTCCATGAGTTTATGACATCATCTTGACTGAATTTTCTGTTACTTAGGAATAAAATAGGATAGGAAATGACTAAAATGTCTTCTAGAACTATCATTGAGTTGAAGTTCATAAATTCTAAAATATGGTTGGAATTGTTTGATTTTGTTATAGGAATGGGTAAATCTTGGTGAACTCATGATAGTAGAAGAGATTTCGAAGATGCGCAAGCTATTGGAGGCTAAAGGTATGGAGAGCGAAGCAGTTTCAAGAGAGATTGGTTCTCTATTTTGTAAACTTCAAAAATAGTAATAGTGATCCTAAAGATCTCTCGATCCTCAGGATAGCTTTATTTACCCATATTTTGTAATATGTAAAGAGTAGTGAATCCTAGAAAGAATAATAGAAGAATTATATCTAAGCACTGAAAATTCAGAAATGCTCTGCGCAAACAGTTTCTGTAAATGTTGTTTCGATTATGGAGTTAATAAAGGTTTTGAACGTTTCCATCATTTTTGTATATTGATTTTCTAGTAGCAGTGCTTCTAAGGAGTGAGGACCCAGTCTAAAGGAGTTATTGTCTTAATCTGTATTTTATTAGTTTGACTTCTGTTTCAAAATTTAAATCCTCTTTATCATCATTAAAGATAATGCATAAGCGTGTCAATGTTCTGATATTGTTTTCTTATAAAAGATAGATTTTTTCCTTTGAATGTTGTCGATTGGTATTCCAGATTTCATTTGTTGTAGTTTATTGCTTGACAGTTCCTCTTATTTTCACATACGTTGTTCCTTTCAATTAAATTAGCAATTGTTGTTCCTTTCTGTTAAGTTAGCCTTTGTTGTTCCTTTCTCTTAATTAGTGTTTGTTGTTCCTTCTACTTAGTTAGCAGTTGTTGTTCAATTACCGTTCTGCTTCATTTTACAGTATTTAGTTATTCCTTTCCAACAAATTAGATAGTCATCAATAGGTCATCTTGTTTTCATAGATTCAATTCTTGTTTCTTAAATTAGATCAATTGATTCCTTTAATATCATATTCAATTCTTGTCCCTTAATTAGATCAGTTCAACAATTTAATTCATGCCTTCAATTCATAGTACATTGTAGATCAGATTTCAATCCTATTCAGTAGGATCTTAGCTTTAGAAACTTAATGAATGTGTGAGGAACTTGATTTTCGATAAACTCAGATTTTCTTTAACTACGTGATTTTAGCCTCTACGAGTTATCTGCATAGTCTTTGCTGATATTCATGAAATAGAAGACGAATCCTTAGGTTGATAAATTAATGATAAACTAAGGTTGTTTTTAGTACATCTTTAGAGCCCATCATTTTGGCATTGTTGCCGAGGACAGTGTCAAAGATATCATAGGTTGTGTCTCTGGAGAACGAGGTATTGACGATGGAAGGTAAGAACCTACACATGCAATAAGTAATATTCTTATGCCAGCACCTACCTCCAGCTGATACTTAGAGGTTATATAGGTGTTTTTTTTTTTGAAATTTTTTGAGTGAAGTGTGTATGACTAAGAAAAAAGATCTTGAAAAACTGAAACCTCCACCAAAAATTACCAAAGCCCAAGGTTCGGTGCTCCTTGGGAGAAGCACTTTCATAGAAAATATCATCCGAAAAGCGGAATCTCAAGCTTCAGCTGGACCTAGGAAAGGATCTACCCGAATCCCTCAGGCAACAGTTTCACCAGCTGCAACTCACGCTGAGATTCATAGAAAAACTGCAGGGACTGAGCAAAGCTTTCAAAGCACAGATATTCCACCCCTCACCCCTTTAGATGAGGTAAATTAACATAATCTGGAGGAAGGAGAAGGAGAAACCAGTGGGGTTTCCAAAGCAAACCCATCACCATCACCTGAATCTCCTGTGAAAGAAGAAAGAATACCTAGAATCCCAGATATAGGTAGTGCAGTCAAATCTCCTCGGGGATCAAGTAATCAATCAAAAGAACACCCAAGCCAAGAAATTCCTGAATATTATTGGCAGATCTTCAACCAAATGGAACAACTAAATCAGCAACAACCCCAGACCTCCACTCTGGAATATCTGATAGTTGATCTAATCGCCAATGGCCCCATGAAAGCAGTTCCCCTGCAAAATTTGCCAACCTTTCATGGATTGATTTCAGAAGCCCCGGATGCATTCTTATTCGAATTTTATATCCTATGTAGAGGTTATGATTACACCTCTGAACCTCAAAAACTAAAGATGTTCCCTTCCACCTTGAAAGGAGCAGCTTTGCACTGGTTTATGGGATTGGGAGGCGAAACTATAAACTCTTGGGATGAGATGAAACATGCCTTCTTGAAAAAATACCAGGATTATTGTAGAACCAGAGACCTAAAAGATAAATTCTTTCAAATGGTTGCAAAATTAAACGATACATTAGAGGAATATGTTGAAAGATTTCAATATAATCTGCAAAGATCTCCTTATGGTATGTTATTAGGCACGGTACTCAAAGCCACTTTGATAAAAGGAATGAAAGATGAGTGGGTAGAAACATTGAATTTAATGTGGAAGGGTGATATTTATCAAGAAACTTATGATAACATCATTATATTATGCATTAGGTTCTCACGTGGAAGTACACGAACCAGATCAGGAATGCGAACTCCCCTCACCAGAAATAGCAATGTTACCAGTGGAGGAGTAACCCGAGATGAAGTCGGTAATCTCTTAGAAAATTTCAAAACTGATATTCTGAGCACTCTGAATACAAAATTGGATGTATTGTAGGCCAAACAAAAACAAGAAGTAGAACATACTTTGGCCATATTTTTCCACATATGCAGAAAAAAACATGGTCCAAGGGAATGTCCTTTGGATGTGGTTCGATTTTGCGCTATTTGTGCCAAAGATAACGAAATGGAGCAATGCCCTTCATTCCCTGGACTAAAAGTTGTCTTCAGAGAAGCAGAAGAGGAAACATAACCATTATACATGATGGCTCAACATCGCCAATGGCAGGCCCGACCTCCAGGTACACTATAGGACCCGTCCTCTTTCTTTTCTGGATGTATAATCAACAACAAAATTCTGGAAACACATGGCAAGGCCAACCATTTACTAATCAAAATCGGCAGCCCCAACAATACCCAGCTACAAATCCCACTTGGCCGAACCAACCCGCTATGAATCCCATCTAGCAGAATCAACCAACTGAAAATTCCCCCTGGCCCAACATACAATACTCTACCCCACCTTGGAAAAACCCAAACAACAACTCTTACCCTTCACAGTGGTCCAACACATCTGTCCAAAACCCAAATTGGAACCAAAATTGGTAGCACCCCATGAGAATAACCAATCAAACCATAGGGATGGCCCCTCAAACCCAACCCACTTTGCAAGCCCCACTCCAATTACCCCAGAACCCTCAACCACAATTGCACCCTCAATTACCAGCCCAAACTCACCCAAATCCCAATAACAAACCAACCCAACTCATCCAGATTATGGAGAACGGGGAAGGGGAAACCAACTTGGTAGGGTGCAACAAAATCCGGTTGAGATTGGGGTGTATAATCTCTCCTGAAGTCAGTAACGATTTCCAAGAGCAGGAGAATGAAAATAACATACAACTAGCAATAACACCTTCGACTGTGGTCATAACAGAAGAAACAAAGAAGGGAGGAAACACAGTCGAATCATAGGATCCTGATAAGGATGCAACCCCTCCTCCCCCATTCCCCGAAAGATTGATGATAGAAAAACTTGTCATGTATCCTAACTTTGAAATTGCAAGGGAACTCAAGAATTCATATGTCAAGATCCCACTCCTACAGGCTCTGTAAGACATTCCAATTTATGAAAAAACAATCAAGGAACTATGTGGGAGGAAGCTTGTTAGGAAAATAAAAAATTCATCCTCAATTGTTCATGTGGTAGGAACCTTGTCTGATCTAATTTTGGGTAGACAAGAACTAGTCAAATATGCAGATCCAGGGAACCCCATAGTCACAGTTCAGATCCAGGGTTGTTCTTTTCCAAATTCACTAGTCGATTTGGGGGCGGCCATCAACATCCTGACTATGGAACACATGCAATACCCTGGGTTTTAACTCCTTCGAGCCTACCCCAATTATGTTATAGTTGGTTTATCGATCAGTGGTTAGACCAGTTGGCACGTTACATGATATAGAAATTTCAGTCGACTCTTGGGAATATCCAGCGAATTTCCTTATCATCAACCCAAGAAGTGGACTTGAAGGGAATAAATTATTACTAGGAAGACCATGGCTCACAATGACATATGCGTACATAGGATGTCGTACATGTAATATGACAATTTCTAGAGGAGGTGCTACACAAACCCCATCCTATATCCTCCATCCAAGCCAAACCCAACTATCATATATCCATAGTTGCCACCACCAAGATATCCAGAAAAGGATCTATGGGCCCCTCTCACGCTGAAAGAAGCTCTTAGACTCAAGAACCAATTAGAGGATGACATGCTCAGTGGGTTTATTAACAACCCATCCATTGTAAGTAACCCTACGTTCCAGATGCTCAAAGCTGTTCTAGATTGTGAAGCACAGGGAGACCTGCTGGAAGATTTAATGGAACAAAAAATCCCAACTACCATTGTTCATAATAAAAAATCAGTTGAGATTGCACCAGGGAGTTCTCTGAACATTAATTCCAATCTAGATGTGCAACAACAACAAAAAATGATTCAAATCCTTTATAAATATCAACAATATTTTGCCTAGGAGTATTCTGACATGAAAGGTATTGATCCACAACTCTGCACACGCCATATTTATATTGAGAAAGATGCCCTACCTATCCGACAACGCCAAAGAATATTGAATCCCCATCTCAGGGATATTGTCAAAGAAGAATTAAAAAAGCCGTTGGACGTAGATTTTATATATCCTATCTCGGATAGTCGGTGGGTCTCCCCACTAGTAATCATCCCCAAGAAAAATGGAAAATGGTGAATCTATGTAGACTACAGGGAAATTAACAAAGCCACCCAAAAGGACCACTTCCCCTTACCTTTCATCGATCAGGTCTTGGATACTTTAGTAGGTAAGAAATTATTTTCTTTCCTAGATGGCTTTAGTGGCTACAATCAGATCCAAATTGCCCCAGAAGATCAAGATAAAACCACATTTACATGCCCCTGGGGTACCTTTGCATACAAAGTATTTGACTTTCGACTATGTAATTCTCCAGCCACATTCCAAAGGGAAATTCTGAGCATATTCAACGACCTGATTAGCGAAGGGCTTGAAGTTTACATGGATGATTTCACGCCCTATGGCGACGAATTTGATCAAGCTCTGGACAATCTAGAAAAGGTAACGGAATCATGCATCGCTACCAGGTTATGTTTAAGACATGAGAAATGCCACATGATGATGACAGACGGTGTGGTGCTAGGGCGTTATATTTTTGCAGATGGAATTAGGGTAGATCCATAAAAAATAGAGGTAATTCTCAATCTACCTACACCACGCACACAAACTAAGGTACGTAGTTTCCTTGGCGCTTTAGGATACTATCACAGATTCATGGAAAATTTTGCAAGAACCACTGCACCTTTACATACTTTAACTGGTAATGTGGAGTTTCAATGGTCTGACAAGTGTGATGTGACATTTGCAGGACTCAAGAGGATGATCTTGACAACACCAGTGTTAAGAGGAACAAATTGGAAAATACCATTTCACATCTCCACCGATGCATCAAATATTTCCATAGGCACTGTCCTTGGACATGAAGAAGACAAGAAACCATATGCTATTTATTTTATTAGCAATAATCTCACTCCCGCTAAATCTAATTATACAGTAACAGAAAAATAATTTGTAGTCATTATACATGCCATCAATAAATTTCGTCATTATATAACAGTCTATCCAGTTATTCTGTATACTGATCATTATGCTATTAAATATCTATCTAATAAACCTATTACTAATGGATGTGTCACTCGATGGTTATTTCTATTGCAGGAATTTGACATCGCCATCAAAGATCGACCCGGAAGAGAAAATCTTGTTGCAGACTTCCTATCCCACATACCCAAAACGGATGACTCCTTGACAATTGAAGATCAATTTCCAGATGAGCATTTGTTTGCTGTCACTTCTAAACCAACCTGCTACGCTGATGTGGAAAATTACCTGGCAGCGGGGAAATTACCGACACATCTATCATCAAGGGAAAGAAAACTAATCGTCCAGCGTAGCAGATGATTCACTTGGATCGATGGATATATCTTCCACACAGGGGCTGATTTCTAGATCCGTAGATGCATATGAGATGACAAGATCTATGACATACTGAAGGCAGGATAAGACGAGCCTTGCGGCAGGCATTTTGCAGATCGCAGGACCAGACATAAAATTTTACAAATGGGCTACTATTGGCCCTCAATATTCAAAGATGCGAAGAAATATGTCCAGACCCACGACAACTGTCAACGGATGGGAAAACTAGGTCAAACTGATGAAATGCCTCTGAAAGAACAAGTAGTAGAAGAACCATTCGAGAGATGGGAACTAGACTTCGTTGGCCCCTTCAATCTAAGTCAAATCAGAAGGCCTATATTCTAGTTGCAACAGACTACATGACCAAATGGGTAGAGGAAGAAGCCTTACCAAATGCAGCATAGGAAGTAGTCATCAAATTTCTTTTCAAATTATTTGTATGCTATGGACTACCCAAGGAAGTAATCATTGATGGGGGGTCACAATTTACAACTCATAGAATCACGACCACCCTAGAGAATTATCATATTAAGCACATAGTTTCTTCCCCATATCATCCATAGGAAAACAGACAGGTAGAAAGCACCAATAAAGTTTTAGAGGCAATTTTGACAAAAATGGTCTCAACAAATCGACAGAATTAGGATACTGAGCTCCCAAATGCCTTATGGGCTTATCACACAACATGGCATAACACCACTGGTTACTCTCCTTATCATTTAGTCTATGGTAAAGAACCTATCGTTCCAATCGAATTTGAGATTAAGACTCTAAGGATGGCCAAGGAGATTGGACTAGATCTCACAGAGGCACATAAACAACGCCTACAATAGCTCAATGAATTGGATGAAGCACACATGTCCATTTTGGAGCTCACAGTTGTCATTCAACAACAGAGAGCGAACTAGTACGATAAGCATATCAAGAAGAAATCTTTCTAGAAAGGTGATTGGGCACTCCTCTATGATTCCAGATTTCAGGATTTCCCTAGAAAATTATAGACAAGGTGGCTGGGACCATATGAAATTAATGAAGTTCATGATAATGTCATTGTCACTTTAATTACCATCGAAGGGTCTAGGTATCCCTTTTTGGTCAATGGACACCGACTATGACTTTACCATCAATTTCCTTCAAAATAATCCTTCTGCCAAGAAGTAAGTAAGGACCCTACTATTCATATTTTGGATGGATGGGAAGGTAACCCAGTAGCCTCAACTCCATAAATGATGAATTTTTTTTACTGTATATATTGCATATAGTTTTTTTTACAGATTTGATTGAGTTTTTAGCTTTTCTTTTTATAGGAAAGTCATTTGAGAAAATACAAACTAGAAGAGATGACTATAATGAATATAATTAAACACTCTTTTCTATTCTTTACCTTTATCCTGCATTGCAAAAACTGAAAAAATATAACCCTTGTCTTTACAAGAAAATGAACATGCTTATAGACCATCTAATACTTCGATTATTGCATAAACTTACCCATAGTAATTGAATGAATTTCGTTGATGACTAATCAATTATAGATTCATTGAAAAAAATCCCTTTGGGAGTTTTAATCACTTAATTAGATGGATGATCATCACTACTATTCACTCAAAATGAAACTATTGTCATTCCTTTGAAAGGAACGACTGTTGTTCCCTTTGTACGTAATATTGTTCACTCAAAACGAAACAATTGTCGTTCCCGTGAAAAGAACGACTGTTGTTCCCTTTGTACATAATATTGTTCACTCAAAACGAAACGATTGTCATTCCTTTGAAAAGAATGATTGTTGTTACTTTCATATGATCGTTGTTTCCTTTGCAAACCGTTGTCGTTCCTTTTAAAAAGAATGATTGTTGTTCCTTTGTTGTTCCTTTCACGATTTTTTATTGTGGCTTCTTCCTTAAAACATGCCATTGATTATGTCAGTAACTCCTTTGGGTATGACCTTCATTGATTCCTTTTCTTCAACACTAGCTCTAATCTGTCATTTGGTGTGGATCATTTAACATACCTTAATAAACTATTTCTAGATTAATTTCTCCGAATCCTTTTAAAAATTGTTCACAATTCATTAACCACCATAATTCGTTTCTTTCCCTTATGTATCTACATATACTTGAATGATAATTTCTTTCATATCATAATAAGAAATCTTAAATGCATTCTTACTTGGAATTCTTACACTTCTTACGCCATCCCTCACTCTTAAGGAGTAGATGAGCCTCCCTTGATAGAGATCTTAAAAAAAATAAAATCAAAGAAAAGTTTTTTTTAACAAAGTAATAATATTTTTCCATAAAGAATAGGGGGTCTCATCACGAGCCAACCTACCACGTTAATCAGATAATAACATAAGTGACATTCCCACTATGGCTACCACACCAAGGCAATGGCCTTTGGCATTTTTTTCGTCAAAGGACAATAGATCTCATCACGAGTCGACTTGTTCACTTTGGTTACAATCTAGTGAGTTGCATTTTCATCATCTGGCTACCAAACCAGGATAATGGTCTTCCTTGGAAAAGACAATTCAAACCATTTATTAAATATATGGGCTCATCTATGGGTTAAAAGGCAACCCTGTCGAGGCTATGGACGCCTGCTAGCACCAGTGGCTGTACCTGTGGTATCGAAGTATACCTTAAATACGCCAAGTTTTAGTGTGTTTTGAGATTTCATTTTATAAACATTCGTTGAAATAATGTAATTGCAAAGTGTATTCTTATTATTATTTGATATATTATTCATTGGATCAATCCCCATTGCGGATTGATCACATCGGCTATTGTAAAAGGACCAAATCTCGTTTTGCAGATTGGTCATAATGTAATTGTAATAGGCAAAAGAATAAGTCGTCCCCAAAATATAATAAAGGTGGTTATAACCACCCAATTTGAGAAGTTGGCCCTGCCAGTGAAGAGACACTTCACACGTGCCATATTTGTATAAAAAGGAGGCTAGTGCCTCACTTAGACACACACCTCACTTGCTCATTAAGAGACACGTTTCAGAATTGCAGTTGGAGAAGAGAGAGAGAGAGTGGCACATCTTTGGGAGAGGATATTCTTTATTAGCTTGAGTTATCTCTTGGCATTGTATTGGCTATCTATAATAAGGAAGTTTTGCTAGGTTTTCTTCCCCTAGAGGGTTTCCCAGGATAAATGCTATGTCTCTTGTGATTGTGTATTTCTCAGTGATCTTATGTTATGCTATTGTTATCTATTGAAATGAAAATAACTATAATAATGCCTTAAACATTAACATGGTATCAGAGCCAAGATGAAGGAAGCATCTTTCACAAGAGTGAAAAATGTCACTGTTGTCGTACATGCAAATTAGGGCATTTTGATGGTGAAGCTTTTCAACCCTAAAACCACCTAGAAAAGTGCGCCCTCCCCCAAGGATTACATTGGCACTATCAGTGCACCTTTTCAGTGGTTAGATCTCTCGAAAAGTGAAACCCTAGTTTCACAAAGTACTAGAAGTACCAGAAAACTAGTGCACCAGAAGTAATAGAGTACCAGAGGTACTAGAAAACTAGAAGCACCAGTCCAAAATCCACAGATCAAGTTTGGAGGAGAAAAGGTTGGATTTTCTCAGATCCAAACACACCAGAACACTCGCCTCAGCCAGGTGCACCTCCTGGTAAGTTCAGAATTTGATTTTAAGCATTTTCATTTTTCGGTCACTTTCCTAGCTCTAGGTAAAAGATGTATGCAAGCACTAAGCTTGTTGACAAGCTGGAAGGTGTGGAAAAATTCCATTCCTAGAAGTATATGATTGGAATCATTCTTGAAGAGAATGACCTAGAAAAATTTGTCAAAGGAGAAATTCTGGAACTCGACGATGCTGCAGAAAAAGCCAAGCATCAAAAGGACACAATCAAGGCCAAAAAAATCATTGCAGATTCAATCAAAGACCACCTGATTCCTTATGTGTCATCTAAGAAGACTTCGAAATAAATGTTTGATGCCTTGACCAGACTGTATGAAGGAAATAACATAAACTGGAAGATGAGTCTAAGAACTCAACTGAAGAATACAAGGATGCAGAAAGGAGAAACAATTCAGGAATATTTCTCCAGAATATCAGAATTCGAAGAATAGTTAGAAGTGATTGGAGATACCATAGATGAAGATGAACTCATAATGATGGCCCTAAATAGTCTCACAAGACCTTGGGATGCATTCATCCAAATGATATGTGCCAGAACGAAGAAACTGAATTTTGATAGTCTATGGGAAGAATGCATCCAAGAAGAAACAAGAGTAGATAACCGTGAAGCACTACTAGCAAGAGATGATGATCAAGCCCTAAATACTCACACCAAAAGAGGAAGGAATAAACCCTACTTCCAAAAGGAGGCTCATAAAGATCCCCAACCGCTAAACAAATTCAATAATAAAGAATCTCATCGAAGGAGATTTCAGAAGAAAGGACCACGAAAGGAAAGAGATTACTCATCTGTACGATGCTACCATTGTGATAAGATGGGACACATTGTGAAATTATGTCCAGCCAGACAAGAAGAATACAAGAGAAAACATAAGAGGCACCATGCCCATGTAGTCGAAGATGAAGAGCCACCCACAAAGGTGATAAGAGAGCATATTAAAGATCATGTCTTAATCTCAGCCCTCTTAGGATCTGTAACACCTGGAGAGGACACTTGGCTCATTTATAGTGCCGCATCTAAGCACATGACAGGACAAAGAGACACCCTCTCTTGTATTTCAAAAAAGAAGTTTTCTCATTAAGTGACACTTGGAGATGATTACCAATATCCCATCAAGGGAGTCGGAGAATCAAACTAAAAACTGAAAGGGAATTCATTGAAGATGAAGGACATACTATATGTACCAGGTTTGACTAAGAACCTACTCTCCAAAAATAAAGGCTTCAGAGTTGCCTTTATAGATGGAGAAGTTCTTATGTGGGCTAAAGGAGAAACCTTAAATGAAGCAGTCATCATTGGAAGTGAAGAAAATGGCTTGTATAAACTAAAGGGTCACTCAGAGGATGCCATGAACCACACCATTGAAAACTCATGTGAACTTTGGCATATAAGATTAGCTCACATCAACTACAAGGCGTTACCATACATATGCAAAGCGGTGACAGGTTTAATAGAACTCAAGGTTAACCATGAAGGCGTATGCAATGGATGTGCACAAGGGAAGAACATCAAGAACCCTTTTTTTAAGAGAGACAACAAAGCAGAAGGAGCCCTAGAGCTCATTCATTCAGATGTATGTGGCCTAATGCCATCTTCCTCCATTAGTGGGTATGTATATTATGTATCATTTATTGATGATTATTCTCGTAAGACCTGGGTATATTTTTTGAAATCTAAAGATGAAATGTTCAACAAGTTCAAGGAATTCAAAGCCTTGATAGAGAATCTTTCTGAAATAAATATTAAGATACTCAGGTCAGATAATGGAGGAGAATATACCTCAAAATATTTTGTGAACTTCTACAAAGATGTTGGGATCAAGAGGGAATTCACTACTCCCTATAATCCCCAAAAAAATGGTGTAGTTGAATGGAAGAACGAAACGATAATGGAAGTTGTGAAGACTATGATCCATGATCAAGATCTTCCTATGTGCTTATGGGCAAAAGAAACAATGGCAGTTGTATATGTGTAGAACCGATTGTCCCATAGTTCACTTGGGCTCAAGACCCCGGAAGAGATGTTCACCGGAAAGAAGCCAGAGGTAAGCCATATCAAAATATTTGGCTACCCAGTATTTATTCATATACCAAAAGAGAAGAGAAACAAATTGGAACCTTCAGGAAAGAAGGGAATATTTGTGGGATACTGTGAGGTCTCCAAGGCCTTCAGAATCTATATACCAGGTCACCGTCACATTGAGATTAGAAAGGATGTGACCTTTGATGAAGATGTAGCGCTCAATAAATCAAGAAGATGCCAGCTTGAAGAAGTATATGAAGAGGAACCCGTAATCCCCAGAACTGCAGTGAGGGAGGTTCCCAGAGCCGCAGGACCAATGAGGGAAGTCGTAAATTCCCCTAATGGGGAAATTCTAGAGGAGTATGATATATTAGAAGTTCAAGAACCTCCTCATATGAGAATCCTTCATAAAATAAATCTAGATTGGGCTAGAGAGATTATTGAAGATGGAGAAAAGTATGGTGTTCCCGAAGGAACTACGAGACAGGTGAAAAGACCAAATCCATTCTCCAGTTATACGACTTTGATGTGTGATCTTATAGAGGAGGAGCCTACCTTCTTTGAAGAATCCATTCAGAAGAAAGAATGGGCAGATGCCATGAAAGAAGAATACCAATCCATAATAAAGAACGATGTATGGGAAATAGTTCCCAGACCAAATAGCAAGGATGTGGTATCGTCCAGATGGCTCTTCAAAATAAAACATGCTGCTGATGGAAGTATTGAGAAGTATAAAGAAAGATTTGTCGCTCGTGGATTTTCTCAAAAGGAAGGCATTGACTATGAAGAGACATTGGCTCCTGTATCCAGATACACTTCGATCGGAACCATCATAGCTCTTGCAACTAAGATGAAGTGGAAGTTACACTAGATGGACATGAAGACAACTTTCCTAAATGGTGTCATTGAAGAGGAAGTTTATATAGAGAAACCTCAAGGATTTGAAGTTGAAAACATGATGTCTCATGTCTGCAAGCTTATACGAAAGACTTATACGGATTGAAGCAAGATTCTAGAGCTTGGTATGGCCAGATAGACAATTTCCTAATGAGCTTGGGCTTTACCAAGAGTAAAGCAGATTCTAACCTCTACTTCAAGGTTATGAACAATGAGTCAGTAATATTACTGCTATATGTGGATGACTTATTCTTAACCAAAGAAGAAAATCTCATCACTGAATGTAAGAAGAGACTTTCATTAGAATTTGAAATCAAAGACCTTGGCCTAATGCATTATTTCTTAGGTCTTGAGGTATGGTAGAGTCCATAGAGGATCTTCCTTAACCAAGGGAAGTATGCAGTTAAAATCCTTAAGATATTCGACATGTTAGAATGCAAGTCCATGAATACACCCATGGAAACGAAGCTGAAGCTGTTGGTCGACACTTCGTCAGAATTGATTGATGCCACACTGTACAGATATATTATTGGATCGTTGATGTAACTAACGAACACCAGACCAGAGATTTGTTTTTCCATGAACACCTTGAGTCAGTTTCTGGTAGAACCCAGACATGTTCACCTAGTGGATGCAAAACATGTGATGAGGTACCTTAAGGGTACAATAGATTGTGGTCTCAGCTATGATGGAGATCATGATTTCACATTGAGTGGATATACTGATGCAAATTAGGCAGGAAGTGTTTCTGACAGGAAAAGCACTTCAGGATGATGTTTTAGTTTGGGATCAACCATTATCTCGTGGTAGATTAGGAAGCAATCCAGCATTGCTCTCATCATAGTGGAAGCAGAATACATTGTTGCATGTTCTGTGAGCTGCGAAGCTATATGGATTTGAAAGTTGATGACCGGCCTATTTGACCTAGATATGGAAGCAACCATGATCATATTTGACAACCATAGTTGAATAAAGATCACAGAGAATCCTGTATTCCATGATAGGTTGAAGCACATAGAGATCCGATATCATTACATATGTGACATGGTGCAGAGAGGAGCCATAAATCTCTAGTATGTTAGCATGGATGAATAGGTTGTTGATGTGTTGACCAAGCCTCTATCTCGTGTAAAGTTTGAGAACTTTAGAGATAATCTTGGTATATTCCGAAAGGACCTTCCTCAAAAGGAGGAGTAGTTGTTGTGATAAGACATCTCTTGCTTCCAACTTTATTGTTGTGACGTAAAGAAAGACGATGTGATGAGACTAGAATTGTGCTTCTGGCTTGACAGCTGCGACGTAAAGACAGTCTAGTATCATGCTTCCATCTTGATTGTTGTGACGTAAAGCATGACGAGTATCTTGCTTCCATCTTTATTTCTATGACGTAAAGCAAGATGATGAGATGAGACTAGTACTGTGCTTCCAGCTTGACAACTGTGACCTAAAGCCAGTCTAGTATCTTGCTTCCAACCTGATGGTTGTGACATAAACCAAGACGATGTGAGGAGACTAGTACTATACTTCCATATTGACAGTTGTGATGTAAAGCCAGTCTATTATCTTGCTTCCAACTTAAGTGTTGTGATGTAAAGAAAGATGTTGAGATGATACTAGTACTGTGCTTCCATCTTGAGAAGTTGTGGCGTAAACCCAGTCTAGTATCTTGCTTCCATCTTGATTTCTATGCCGTAAAGCAAGACGATCACTGAGCTTCCAGCTTGATAGCTATGACATAAAGAAAGTCCTGTATTATGATGAGCCATCCTCGTGCTGTGATGATGATGATGTATCAGTTTTATACTAATACATATTGATGTAGATGATGATTGCATTCCTTTGAGAATGACGATGTTGCCGATGAAGAAAAATTCCAATGATTTATAGCTACGTCAGTCAGTGTTCCAAGATGATATTGATGATGCTGTCCTCTCACCCACTTGATTTTGTTGATGATGGTGTGCTCTCTCTCTCGCCTAATGATGTTGAAGAATACCCTTCTTGTTAAGGGGGAGTGTTGAAATAATGTAACTGCAAAGTGTATTCTTATTATTATTTGATATATTATTCATTGGATCAATCCCCATTGTGGATTGATCACATCGGCTATTGTAAAAGGACCAAATCCCCTTTTGCGGATTGGTCATATTGTAATTGTAATAGGCAAAAGAAGAAGTTGGCCCCATAATATATTTAAGAGGCCCCATAATATAATAAAGGTGGTTATAACCACCCGGTTTGAGAAGTCAGCCCTGCCAGTGAAGAGACACTTCACATGTGCCAGATTTGTATAAATAAGGAGGCTAGCACCTCACTTAGACACACACCTCACTTGCTCATTAAGAGACAAGTTTTGGAATTGTAGTTCGAGAAGAGAGAGAGAGAGTGGTGCATATTTGGGAGAGGATCTTCTGTATTAGCTTGAGTTATCTCTTGGCATTGTATTGGCTATTTATAATAAGAAAGTTTTGTTGGGTTTTCTTCCCCTAGAGGGTTTCCCAGGATAAATGTTGTGTCTCTTGTGATTGTGTATTTCTCAGTGATCTTGTGTTATGCTATTGTTATCTATTGAAATGCAAAGAACTATAATAATGGCTTAAACATTAACAACATTGAGGTTGTCATTCCGGATATATCTAATAAAATAAAAAGGGGGAGAGTAACAACGTTATGATATGTGGGAGCTCCTTTGCTTGTGTTAACAACCATATTTTCCACATAGGTTCAGGATCGATAAAAAAACACGCTCTAGTGCATCCTCAAAGATTTGACTAGGGTTCACTCCTAGCCACCGCCATGGACGTGCAGGGAGGAGGGGAACCACCACCCCCTCCCTCTCCAACCACCTCCTTTCGAAATCTCGTTGCAGCCTGCAAAAAGAAGCTTCCTCCTTCTGACCCTCCAAGTTTCGTAAAGAGATTAGACGTCGTCTCGGAGATCGACCTTCCCCCTGATCATCCAATGAAGGTCGCACTTTCCCTCTTAGAGAGAGGACTAGTAGGTCAATTCATGGGACTCTGGCCCTCAACCAGATCCATAGACAACTGGATCCAAAGGAACTGGAGACCACTGATCACAAACACTGTAACGTGCTATGCGGTTGGGAGAGGGTATTTTATCTTCGAGTTCATCTCCCAGGAAGACAGAGATCTAATCTTTAGGAATGGACTGTACTTCATGGGCACCCAAGGGCTCTATCTGAATCGCTGGACCCCAAGCTTTGATCCCACCTCAGAAGTACCCAAAGACGTCCCTGTCTGGGTTCGGCTCCTGAATCTACCAATACATTGCTGGAACCCCTCCTCGCTTCAAGCAATCGAAAATGGACTAGGGCGTTACATCGATCGAGCAAACCCAAAAGACCAGTACTCCTGCGCAAGGATCTGTGTGGAAGTTGATCTGGAGGTAGGTCTTCCGGAAGCGATAAAACTAAAAGTTGGGGATTGGCAGCACTTCCAAAAGATTGATTATGGACAACTTTCGTTCAAGTGTAGAGGTTGTCATGAATACAGCGACTTCCAAAGGAACTTCCCAAAGATCCCCATTATAGAGAAAGAAGGGGACGAAGGCTGGCAACAGGCTCGAAAGGGGAAAGCCAAAACGAAAGGACCAAGAAGCGAAAAGATAGTCCCAACACAAGCCAAAAACTCAGGAACTAAAGAGAAGGAGAACAGCTTCAGTATTTTGGCTAGGGAATCTAGCGAAGAGGAAGCAGATCCAAGTAAAGAGGCCCAAGAGGAAGAAGCAAGAGGAAACCAGACCCCTGAGGACAAAGGAAATCAATTACTAGCAGAAGAAGGGGAGAAAAACAAATCCCCCCAAAGGATGGAAGGAACTCAAGACATAGAGGAAGGGGAGATCTCGATAGGAGGTGACTCAGAAGGTGCAAGCGAAGCTTGGGCCACCCCCCAAAAAAAGGGAAGAGGCAGAAAAATGAAAAAAGAAGAAAGAGACCAGGAAACTTACAAGGACGTCCTAAAGGGTTCACAACCAACCATCAAATAGTTGATCAGCATTTGACACACTAGAAAGCAATCCAAAGCCTCCCAAGGAGGCCACTCCTCCCCCCAAGGTAACTGATGATTCTAACCTCCTGGAATTGTAGGGGTTTTGGCAGCAAGAGGAAGAGGAAGCACTCAAGGATATAATCAAAGAATAAAAAGAAAACATCCTACTACTCCAGGAGACCAAGATGAGTCAGCAAGACTCCCTCAAAGCTTCGTTGAACGTTTGGAGAGGCAGCCAAGGAATAGCCGAAAATGCCAGAGGCGCCTCAGGAGGACTATGCACTCTGTGGAACACCTCCAAAATAGATCTGATCAGCTCTGACACATGCATGCACTGGATTCACACCAAACTCCTCCACAAAGACTCGGGTTATCTGGTAAGCCTCTTCAACATCTATGTACCGCAACATATAGAGGAAAAAAAACACTGCTGGGAATCCCTAAAAGACTTCTTACAGCAAAATGAACTTGACAATATCATTCTAGGTGAGGATCTAAATGTAACCATGGATCAGGAGGAAAAAAGAGGGGGATCCATCGTGAGAGACCCAGCCAGAGAATGGGTGGAAGACCTAGTCTCAACCTGGGACCTATTAGACATCAAGCCTGCCAAAGGGCTATACACGTGGACAAATAAAAGGATAGTCCTTGGGCACATTGCTGCCAGACTAGATAGATTCCTTGTCCAAAGCTCCTTTCTTTTACTGGAGCTCACAGCAAATGCAGAGATCCTACCCCACAGTGTCTCAGACCACAAGCCCATACGCTTAGAAATCAAAACCGACCAATTCCGAGGACCCATCCCTTTCAGATTTAACCTGACTTGGATCCAAGACAAAGACTTTCTCCTGTTTGTTTTCAAAACTTGGACCAACACTGTTAAGGGCTCATCTTTTTATGTCTGGGAAGAGAAACTAAGAATACTAAAGACAACTCTAAAATTTTGGGCAAAGGGCCAACCAAATCCAATCACCTCACGCATGGAAGCCTAAAAGCAACTCAAGAACCTTCAACTGGAAATGGAAAACAAGAAGGCTTGCAACAAGAGGACCTCCTTCAAAGATAATGGCACAGAGCCTACAGAGAGGAAGAAAACTACTGGAGGCAAAAATCCAGAAGCCTCTGGCTAAAAGAAGGTGATAAAAATACAAGCTACTTCCACAAGCAGGTGGAGGCAAGGAAGCACTATAAAGCAATGACAGAAATTCGGGTTCAAAATGAAACAATTGCAGATACAGAAGGTATAAAACAAGTAGACTTTGAAGCCTTTGCAAAACTCTATTCAGAACCGCAAGGGACAGTAACAGACCCTCAGATGTACCCGCTCTCCATTATTCGAAGCCTCATCAAGGAAGAAATCAATTCCAAGCTGACTAAGGAAGTATCGTAGCAGGAAATAAAGGAGGCTCTGGACCAAATGAACCCAGATAAAGCCCCAGACCCGGATGGTTTTACTGCCAGATTCTACCAACAGTGTTGGGGAATAATAAAATCGGATCTCACCAAGATGATCAGGAAATCGCAACAGAGAAGCAAACTGGGTGGGAGCACCAACTTGGCCTTCCTGGTGCTTATCCCGAAAGAGAAAGGAGCAACCACTTTCAATCGTTTTAGGCCAATCTCCCTTTGCAACACAAGCTACAAAATTCTCACCAAAGTAATAGCCAACAGACTCAAAGCAATCCTCCCTCTCATCGTCCCAGAAAACCGAGGCTTCATCAAAGGTAGGCATATTGCCAACAACATCATTCTAGTTCAATATGCCCTACATTCAAGTGTCCGGAGGAAAGACAAAGGTATGATAATTAAACTAGATCTCGCCAATGCCTTTGATAGAGTTAGACATAACTTTTTATTTGAAGTAATGAGAAAGTTTGGTTTTGACCCGTCTTTTGTAAATTGGATAAAAGATTGTATTGGATCACCATGGATAACTCCTATGGTGAATGGGAAAGTAACAAAGTTCTTCCAAGCCTCCAGGGGCTTAAGGCAAGGCTGCCCCCTTTCACCACTTCTCTATGCATTCCAAGCTTCAGTCCTAAGCTATCAGTTGGAAAATTCCCAAGTCCAAAATAACCTCCAAGGATTGAGAATCGCACAAGGGGTGAAAGACATAAATCATGCGCAATTTGCAGACGATACTTTGCTGTTGGGAGGTGCAAGCCCTATAATAGCAAAGAAGTTTAAAGAAGAGTTGGAAGCTTATGCTGCAGTCTTAGGAAGTGAAATAAGCCAGGCCAAAAGAAAAATTTATGGATGGAATATTACGCCAAAGGAAATGTTGGGAATTACAAGAGTTTTGGGGATGGAAGGGCACACCAACTGGGAGGCCTTCAAATACCTGGGAATTCCTATATTCAAATCTGTCCCAAAAGCTTCACACTAGAATCAGCTGATAAACAATTTAAAAATTAAAATTTCCTCATGGGGGGTGAACTGGTTAAATTTAGCAGGGAAAGTTGTCCTAATTAAAGCCGTGTTGACCATCATACCCATCTATCAGAGCTCATTTCTTTTATCCCCTTCCTCCGTCATCCAAAAAATTGAAGCACTACAAAGACGCTTCTTGTGGGAAGGAGGAAAACAGTCAAGAAGGAAACTGCATCTGATAAACTAGGAAAAAACCTCAAAACCTCTCTTGGAAGGCGGCCTTAACTTCAAAAAAACCCAAGCTCAAAACCTGGCTTTGGGGGAAAGGTTGTTGTGGACGATGGTCACTGGAAAACCAATTTGGAGCAAACTTGCACTTTGGAAAAAATATTTTAGGGGGCCTAGGAGCCGATGCTTGGATTTTCCATGCAGGGAATCAAAAGGTTCCCCTATTTTCACCCTCTACAAAAAGGCACTACCCCACTTCATCCCTCATCTCACCTGTGTGCCAAGAAGCGGAAAGAAAATCAAAATTTGGCAAGATTCAATCATGGGAGACCCCCCCTTAGGGCTGAGATAGGATCTGCTACGTCTCAAGGATTGGATGGATAACCAAAACATAACTACTCTTTTTGAAATCTCCACTTGGGGGGAGGACAATTTTATGACATGGAAAGGGTGGGGAGTTCTCAACAGACCACCTGATCTTGAAAGGGAATGGAGCACCCTACAGCTCTATCTTCAAGGGAAAGCCCCCCTCAAAAAGAAAGGATAGGACGAAAGAGGCTGGGGAGGGAAAGCCAAGGCCTACACCACAGCAGAGGGCTACCACCTCATCATTAATGTTCCCAACGTCATGCCCAATCCGTCCATATGGAGAGAAATCTGGCAATTCAAGTCCATTCCAAAAATTGACTTATTTATCTGGACCCTTGCACACAATAGCATCCAAACAGGGGAAAATCTTCAAATACAGGGTTGGGAAGGCCCCTACATGTGCCCCCTTTGTCTACATGCTGAAGAAACTACAGACCACCTTCTTCTCAACTGTGAATACTCCAAAGAAGTCTGGAAGCTAGCACCAAGAACACAAAGCTCCATCAGCCTCCCTCTAGACACAAGAAGTCTTCTCCTCCAATGGGACTCCTATTACCCATTCAAAACTAAAAAAAGTAGCCAGGCCTTTGCTCTGTGGAAATTTCTCCCAAAGTTCATCCTGTGGAGCCTATGGCTGGAAAGGAACAACATAATCTTCAGGGACAACAAAAGGAGCACAACCCTCGTGATAACCAAAATTCGCGCGCTCTTTGGAGAAACTGCACCTTATTTACACCAGACAAAAAACAGCCAAACGCTGGAAGCACCAGAGGAACTCTGGTTGAACCACTTTAAAATCCAATGTCACGTGGGCATACAGGCTAGCAATAGAATTAAGGAGGAATGGGAAATCAGGAAAGACAAACAAGATTTCGCCAATTGGAAAGCAAGGAGTAAAGCCCATATCCTGGCCTTTGATGGGGCTTCGAAAGGAAACCCGGGCCAAGCTAGAGGAGGAGGGATAATAGAAAACCCCCTCAAAGCAACAACAATAAACTTCACCTTGGGTTTAGGAATCAAATCCAATAATAGAGTAGAGGCCTTGGCTCTCTGGCAGGGGCTAATTCAAGCACAAAGGCATAGGATCCAGGACTTGGTTATAATCGGTGACTCCAAAGTGGTAATACAAGCATTAATTCGGCATTCTAAAACACAGAGTGCGAGTCTTAACAACCTCTTGGACATGATACATCTCCTGCTAAGGAACTTCAAATCTTATAAGTTATACCATGTGCTAAGAGAGCTAAATGGGAAAGCAGACGCAGAAGCCAACAAAGGCACACTCTTGGCATCGGGAATTCTGAAGGTGAATGACATGATTTCCAGCGTGGAACTACCTTGAACCATGATAGTCGCACTCCTAAGTCAAGATCAAAATCAAGATGAATCAGCAGATAGGGAAATCGGGGAGATCAATCAGGTCAAATTGCGTCAGAACAAGTTGGGCGAAGGGGACAAGGCATAGTATAATGAGGAAGCGAGCTTCAAACAGGGCGAAGATAGGAATTCAGCTCGCCCATACCCCATGGATTCAACAAATTGAATGGAAATCATGAGTATGGAGGAAGGAGGGAATAAACTGAAGGTGCCCCCTCAGACTCATCCCATTCCATTGCAGAGATCTCTGGAGTATTCCCCAGCGAAGCATCAAGGCGCATGAAGAAGCGAAAGGCATCCAGAAATGGCATCAGGCTCAGACAACAAGCCCATCACTGAGGAAAGACTCAAAGCGATGGACACAACGTTGGAAAATCTCAAGCAGTTGCTTCAATTCCAGCTAGATTTCCTTGAAAACTTGGATTCTGAAGCAGGAAGGCGTATGGAGAAGTTAGAAGAGGACATTACCACAACCAAAATCAGGTTTACAGAGGAGCTGGGAAAACTGCACAGGGAACTCAAGAAACCCCAACAGGAATTTGAGGAACGAATCGATTAGCTGGAGGCGAAAATGGCTCAACTCAACAACGATTGGAAGCAAGATCCTGAAAACTAATCCAGTCTTATAGAAAGAAAACGTGGCCTTCCCTCATCAGCAAGTTTGGCATTTTGTATAGAAGCCAACGCTGTAAATAACACTGTATATGGTCAAGTTATGATAGCATTTTAAGTTAAGAATTATAGTCTACTGCTATAGGACTAGGAGGATACTCCAGGCATGCAAACACACAGATAAGCGTGGCCCTTTTGTAACCAAATTAGTGGCTAGTCCACCTTTTTATTCAATATCACTATCCGTTTTCGTAAAAAAAAAAAACAACGTTATGATATGTGGAAAATTTTAAACATGTGAACAAATTTAAAATCATTCGGAATCTTTTTCCTCAAAGGGTTTTTACCATGGGTATATTAATCCGAATTTATCACAGAAAGTGATGATTATCATTAAGTACTGTTAAAGTGCTAGATTTAAAGTTATTAATGATTGTCTTTTCCAGTAGCGGCGACAACATATCAATCGCACCTCACAGTCACTCCCCACCATTTTTACACTCGTACGTTTGATATTCGAGGCAGACCTTTCCATTTATGGGGGGGCATATGCCCGACACATTTATCGATAGATTCCAATGAATTCATAATTACAAAAATGCACATTTTTCTATATACACACAATGTCATTCTATATTTGCTATGACTGTTGTTTTCAAAAATCTGGTTGAGTTAAGTTGCAACAAGGAACATTAGTTGTCCTCACTTGCTTATAGAAATATGGGAGGCCGAAGTGTGCGACAAGAACCAACACTCTTACAGCTAACTGAGGATGCAAGATAAATCCTACACCGGTTGGGGTGGACAAAGTACTTCAATCGGTTGCAGGGATACAATACAGACATCATGATCGAATTCTTTCAGAACTTGCAAGGAGAGACCTCCATGGTTCGAGATATATGAATTCTAGTCACTTAGGAAATCGTAGCAGAGGTTATGAGCCTTCCTAATATAGGAATACAATGGTCTGGAAGATATTCAATGCTTAAAGAAGTTGTAGAATCCTTCGTAGACCCTGGAGAGGAATTGGATAAAAAGGAAAAGGGACTTAACCCCAACACTCTCAGCGAACCATGGAAAGAGCTGGCAGGTGTCATACAGATATATATCACCTACGATAAAAGATATGATGTGATCCACCCATGCCACCACAAACTACTAGCTACGCTCAAACAATGACTAGTAATCAATTTACCATTTTTTCTAAATGCTATGTTACATGAGGTCGCTATAAGAACACATAAGGAAAAAGATCTCATTACCATAATCAACCACCATGGATTGGTAAAAATGATAGAAAATAAGGCCCTAATTTAAGCTCAAATGACCTGGGGGGATCTTATTGAGGCCAACAGGCCCTTACAATTAGATCAACCTGAATTATAACATGAAGACCCAACCTAGGGAATTGAAGTAGCACAGGAAGGGGAACCTGTTGCCTAAATGAAACTTCCACCTCCTCAACATGAAGTCGAGGCAGACCCCGTCCAATTTGTAGAGACTCATGCCTCACAAGCAAAGACATCAATGAGGAAGAGAAAAAGAGCAATGGATGCTCCTAAAGCTCCAATTGAAGGAAAAAGAAGAATTAGATGGATAAGACGTCATGAATAAATTCAGGATACAATAGAACAACCTGAAGAAATTCAGGATACAACAAAATATCCTGAAGAAATTCAGGATACAACATAACAACCTGAAGGAATTCAGGACATAACAGAGCATCCCTTATAGGTTTAGGGAATTGAGCAAATAGAACAAACACCACAAGGAAACGATCAGGAAGATACCCAACCAACATTGGGACACCTCACAGAACAATTTTTGAAAATCTATGAGGTAGAGATAGCTCAGGTTTTAGGGAGTTTAGGGACCTCAATTAGCAGAGACACAAACAGGCCAGAAGAAATCTAGGCGTCGGCCTCTCCTTCGAACCCTGCTAAAGATTTCCCTGATACTAAGATGTCACTCCTAGATGATGCAACACAAGAAGAACCTCATACTAAGGTAAATACCATGTTAGAGCAAGCAGAAGAGCCACTATTGACAGATCAAGGTGAGGAAAATTCTAACAGCTCCTAGAAACATAAATCAGGAAAAAGCCACAGCAGAATTAGAAAGTTAAAACGTGAGAACAAGTTTTTGAAGAGAAGGGTTAAAAGATTAAAGTGTTAAAGTAGAAAGTTGGCAAGCTTAAGGAAATTATCAAGGAACTAATAAAACAACTAGAACAAGTCGATAAGATCCATGAAAGAAAGAAGACCAAAAGCCATAGAGCACAGGGAAGGAACCCTCTTCTTAGGAGGGCAGTCCAAACAAATTCTATAGGAACACAAACAGAGATTCATATCCTTGAATAAATGATATAAATGGAACTTTGTACTGAGACTACAACAACAGAAGGGGTAGTTGTTCAAAATGAAGAGGAAATTTCTTTGGGAGCATATGAAACAGAGGCTCAACCAGAAATTCTAGAAGGAACATTTGCTCAACCTAAGGGAGTAATTTCCACTCCTATGGAGACCACAGATGCAGAAACTCAGACAGTAATTCAAATAATGAATGAAGCAACCTATCAAACTAAAGAGGTATCTCAGTTTCAAGATCAGAGTGCCATCACTGAAATACTAGAAGCATAACTGGTACAAGCCCAATAGGCCTTGACCCAGACCAGATATGAAATGGTGACCATGACAGAGCACCAAAGAGTTGTTAAACAACTCAAAACCATGTCAACCACAAAAAATGAGACGTATGCTGAGCTGACTAAGGCTCAAGGGAAGACAAAGACGGTACAAGGGAAATTGGAAAAAGATTTGGAGAAAATCAAAGAGATTTGTGATATCTACACTGATGCAATAGATTGTAGAGCTCCTGCTACCAATTATGCTCTATTTTTATTATAATGCTACATGTTGTTGAGGGTGAAATCTATTCGAGCGGGTAAAATGATTAAATTCACTACTATCTCTGAGTTTGTGTCTTGTTTTAGGGAGCAAGAAGAGAAAGTACAATATTTCCTGTGTGAACTGTACTTTCATAATTTCATTTTGGAAGACAACAACAAAGATAATCCTGGTCCCTTTATTGGGGACATCCAATTTCAAGCGTTCCTATCCTTCACTAAAAATCAAGTCAGGTGGGCCAAGGCCCACAAAACTTTCATGAAGAGAGAAACTGGGTTAGATCTCTGGGTCAGGGGGGAACCACCAAAGTCTTTTCCAACTATTATGTGACATAGGACATTCATGAAAAGGGAAGGACTGAGAATCTCTTTAGGCCCTATTCATCAACATGTTATACGATCAGGCATAGCCTACTTTAGGGAATTCAAAGAAGAAGCTCTTTCTAGATCCCAGTTAAGGTGGGATGTCTCCCCAGTTGAAGTAAAGATTAGAGATCCCTTTGGTTTCAAAAACTTCTTTGCATCCACATTCATAAGAAAGATATGCTAGAATGATCTAGGAGGAAGGACCTGCCTGGATTGGGTGTAGATATAATCCCCCTCTTATTTGGTTTCCTCCAAGGGATTACCAGAGAGATTATCAATTTAATAAAAGGAGGGAAGACACTTCTTTCAGAGAACTCGGAATAAAAAATGGATTCAGGGCACTTGATGAACCAACTTTTCCTCCTTACATCATCATTGCTCTACATGTAGGAACTTATCTTGCATGAGGACATGCAAGAAGGTAAGATGGGGGATATGTTGGGTTATGAAAAGGTACATATATTCTCCTCATTTCCATGAGTTTATGACATCATCTTGACTAACTTTTTTGTTACTTAGGAATAAAATAGGATAGGAAATGACTAAAATGTCTCTTAGAACTATCATTGAGTTGAAGTTCATAAATTATAAAATATGGTTGGAATTGTTTGATTTTGTTACAGGAATGGGTAAATCTTGGTGAACTCATGATAGTAGAAGAGATTTCTAAGATGCACAAGCTATTGGAGGCTAAAGATATGGAGCGAGAAGCAGTTTCAAGAGAGATTAGTTCTCTATTTTGTAAACTTCAAAAATAGTAATAATGATCCTGATGGTCTCTCGATCCTTAGGATATCTTTATTTACCCATATTTTGTAATATATAAAGAGTAGTGAATCCTGGAAGAATAATATAAGAATTATATCTAAGCACTCAGAATTCATAATTGCTCTGCGCAAACAGTTTCTATAAATATTGTTTCAATTATGGAGTTAATAAAGGTTTTGAACGTTTCCATCATTTACAAATATTGAGTTTCTAGTAAAAGTGCTTCTAAGGACCGAGGGCTCAGTCTGAAGGAGTTACTGTCTTAATCTTTATTTTATCAGTTTGACTTATGTTTCGAACTTTAAATCCTCTTTATCATCGTTAAAGATAATTCATAAGCGTCTCAATGTTCTGATACTGTTTGCTTATAAAAGATAGATGTTTTCCTTTGAATGTTGTCGATTGTTATTCCATATTTCGTTTGTTGTAGTTTACTGCTTGAGAGTTCCTCTCATTTTCACATGCGTTATTCCTTTCAATTAAATTAGCAATTGTTGTTCCTTTCCGTTAAGTTAGCATTTGTTCCTTTCGCTTAATTAGTGTTTGTTGTTCCTTCTACTTAGTTAGCAGTTGTTGTTCAATTACTGTTCTGCCTCAATTTACAGTATTAAGTTATTCCTTTCCAGTAAATTAGATAGTCATCAATAGGTCATCTTGTTTTCATAGATTCATTTCTTGTTTCTTAAATTAGATCAATTCACGCCTTTAATATCAGATTCAATTCTTGTCCCTTAATTAGATCAATTCAACAATTTAATTCATGCCTTCAATTCATAGTACATTGTAGATCATATTTCAATCCTGTTTAGTAGGATCTTAGCTTTAGAAACTTAATGAATGTGTGAGGAACTTGATTGTTGATAAACTCATATTTGCTTTAACTACGCGATTTTAGCCTCTACGAGCTATCTACATAGACTTTGCTGATATTCTTGAAATAGAAGACGAATCCTCGGGTTGATAAATTAATGTTAAACTAAGGTTGTTTTTAGGACATCTTTAGAGCCCAACAGTGAGCATTCTGGATCTTTCTGGACCTCTGTGAGCATTTCAGATCCTCCAAGATCACACCTTCTCACTAAAGAACTTGTGTTTCTCCAAAAGTATGAATATTTCAACAAATTAGTGATGATAACTCTTCTTCACTCTTCCACCTTACTAAAATGTTCTTATTTAGTAACTTAGTGATGAAAATCTTGTTTCACTCTTCCACCTTGCTGAATATTTTGGGACTAAATTTTCATCTTGGTCTTGGACACTAGATCAATGTACTTATGTCTACTTCTATGGAATATGGATTTGACTCTAGCTCTTTGGAAACTAATGCTAATTAAATATAACTTTTGTTTTGGCTCATAGATTCCTCCATAACATAATTATTCTCACAAAATATTTGTATTATCCAAATTTGAATCTTGTACTCAACATCTACTCCCATCTCCTTCTCTGTTGAAGATAGTCTATCTCAACAATCATAAAACCAAGTCAAATGTTGATCTATTCATTTATCATCTTGGATTCATTGTTCATGTACTACTGATGTATATGGAGGAGTCTCTAAATGAACTCCCTGTGCATTTCCTCTCTCCTTCCTCGAAAGAAACTCTCTATATATTCTTTGTATACATTTGTATTATTTAACTTTCTTTTGCTCAAGGTATACATCTACATGAACATGACATAATATCTTGGAGATTCTTATAACATATTGATTTACAAGTGTATACCTCTTATATCTACCATCTCTAGGAATATTTACATTACTATGATGCTCTTTCCCCTCTTGATCTACATGTTCCAATTTCCTACATCCTTCTATTCCTTCGCTTTCAATACTTCAGAATAAGAATGTTGTCTTAGACAATTTGATCCATATATAGTTCTTAGTTGATAACAAGGAAATTACTTTTATCTTCATTGTTCTCAAAAGGCTTAAAATATCTATAACATCCTTCTCACTCTTACAAGTTTTCAAAGAGAGGCTATATAGAAATCCCTATGAGACTTCTCTCACTCTGGAATAAGGTGGATATATAGAAACCTTTACAAGATTCCTTTAACTCTTAAAATGTATAAGTAGGATATACATAAATATTACAAGAATCCTCTCACTCTTAACATTTTTAATGAGTGGCTTACAAGCCTTCTAATACAACAAGAGAAACAGATTTATAAGGTATCAACATATGCATATTAACTTGCAATTTTTACAAATATACATATTTACAATGAAATATTTTATGATAGATGGTTTTATTCATGTAATCATCCTTCCCTTAGTACTAGAGGGAGTTTCATAGCTTCCTATATCAAACAATGCCTCTAACGCTAATGTTGAATCAAACATTGAATTTGACGTAGAATCTGATGCTAAATCCAAGAAACCATTATAACCTCTCTTTTTGAACACCAAGCACTATTGTTGTGTCTTGAGTAGATTCCCTTGAATACAAAAGTACTTGTCCATACTAGAATGTGACTGCATATTCTTCATCTTCAAAAGTTGCAACTAAGAGTAGGTTTACTTTCAAATATGGAACATATAACATATGTTATATTCCCATAAATCATCCTGACTTGAGCTATAATGTTACATATCCAAACCCTCTTATTGTTGGTTTGCTGTTAGTTCCATATCCTACATAGAAATTTGTGTCGATCTCTGAGAAAGTCAATAATATTGATATCATCCCTGTCATGTGGTGAGATGAGCCACTATCCACAAACCATACCTTGATGTCTTCATATGTCACACTATTAAAACCAACCATTAAGAAGTATTATTTCTTGAACCTTTCAACAAGACTATTAACTTCACTTGTAGTTGTTTCCCATCTTCTTGCAGATGCCTTTTCATCATTACAGTTCTACTTCAGACATAAGTGTGGATAAATAATCCAACACTTATGTATCTGATTTACACACTTACCATAGTAAGAGAAGATTTTCTTGTTCCCATCTTGGAACCATGCTCCCTTCTTGTCATCCCCCCTTTTTCTTTGTCTTGGGAAATTACTTTTTCCTTTGTCCGTCTTCTTAGATGGGTTTTCTCGCACGTATTGTCTTCTTCGACATTTCTCCATATTATGGTTACTATTTACACATGAAGCACATGGATACATAGACCATATACCAATATTACTAGTGGGAAATGTACACACCCTATTTAGAATGCACATCTCTTCTTGGATATGTCTTACATATGTTACATTTTCCTGGGCTGGAAGGTAAGACAAACTACTTATGAAGGACCTCTTCATCAGAATTTCTCCTCACTTCAGCTATCCTTGAGAATTCTCCATCTTGATGGGGAGAAGAAGAATACAAGGAATCATATTTCTCCATCATACCTTTTGAAGGAGATAGTTTCTCTTGCATCGAATAATTTTCATTCTCTACATTCCCAGCTTCCCTGAATGGTGGTGCGAATATACGATCCTTAGTCTACAACTTTATTTCTAACTCATGAAAAATACCTCTATGGAATTCCTCATGACATATCAATCAATCTTTAAGCTTATTCTTCTCCTCCTCGAGATATTGTAGTTGCATCCTTAATTCATAATTCTCCTTTTGAATTTGTTGGTTAATGTCCTTCTAGATCCTTAACTTCATGAGAGATTTACTCATGTTGTCTTCTAAAAAAAAAGATATATATTGAGATATTTCAAACACATTCACCAACTTGAGTCTTGAACCTCATCACATAAACTTGCAAATACACGTCAAAACTAGCTCTGATACCACTTGATCTGAAAATCCTTAGATACCAATATTAATCTTTAAAAACCTATATTAGCATATAACTTGACTCAAAATAATTATTGATCGTATTGAGGTGATTTGTAGAACACATGATGATGTGCTTATTATAAAAAACATTATAAAATGATGAATAACTTAAGAATAATGAGATAACATTGGTGACAAAGTTTACTACATCTCCAAGATCCCTTTTAAACAGTGAGACTGCTTTTCATAATCTAAAATGTCAAAATTACAATACAAAATGGAATTACAAAGACAAATTTGAAGTCACTCTTCAATTTCACCATTCAAACTCAAAAATAGAGTATTCCATTGAATTCGTTGCGAAATTATGAGAAAAATGAGTATAATATTGACCATATTTTGATCTGGCTCAATTTTACCCTCTTTACACTCCAAACGATGGACTATGGAGCTCATTAATGAAAATTTGGACTAAGACTTTCATAGAAAACATATTAGCACAAAAATAACATCACCATCATACTACTCTCGAGAAAAGGAGAAAAATGAGTATAAAAAAGCCTATGTTTGGAGATAGTGCTCCTCAACACGCAAATCAAGACAGCATCATGACTAGGAAACTCATGGAACGCACTTCAATGCACTATCTATACCTCATAATTTGTACCTATCTAATTATGTGTGTATGTCTCGGTATCCATGCTTAGTCTTAAATAGGCCACAGACTTGACCAAGGTCTTCACCTTCGGTAACCAGTGGCATCTACATTAAAACCTATCTGTGTGGAATCTCCGCAACAAGTGGTGTGCATGACACATTGGTTAAGGCGTTGATACACTTGGGAGGAGGTCACTGGTTAGACCTCACATACCTCTCCCCCTTTGGCTCTTTATGAACTATATATATGTTATATATAGTATGTTGTAGTTATGTTTAGTGGCAGAGTTTGTTAGCCCTCCCATGATTCTTGGGCATGGTTATATTGGATTTTGACTAAACCTTGGACCGAGGATTATCCCACGGCCCACTTTTCCCACCAGCTAAAATTCAAGCCAACTAAAATAAAAGTCATGCCAATAGTGTTTAAGTGACACGGTTGTGGTGTAATGGTAAGTCATTATACTTATAGATTTGAGGTTGGGGGTTCGACTCAAGTCGACCTCCAAAATTTTGATAAACCATGACTAGAGAAGGCCAATGGGAGACTACCATGTGGAAACCTCTCTTTGGTCCACCTATACTTTGTACGCCATGTGTAAAAATTTGAATTGTCCTCTTATGCCTGTATGGTCGCCTTGTCACCTGCTCAGTCAGTTGTACGATGTGCCACTTAGCACTCTGTGGTGTTTCCACGTCAACATCGTATGATCTATACGGTTGTGCCATGTGTCACCCCTCCAGTGGAGACACATGTCACCTTGACTTTGACTTTTTTTCTTTGTTGATGAAAACTTTGATCGGCTATAACTTTTACATACAAACTCTATTTAGGTAATTTTTGTGTTGTTAGAAAACCATCATTGAGCTCGATGCAATGAAATCATTTTCAAGAGCATTTGATAGAATAAAATTTTGATCATTTTTGGATCCTCTTGGACCTATGTGAGCATTCTATATCTTCCTAGGCCTCTATGAGATTTCTGGATCCTTCTGGATCAACAACTCTCCTTGCAAACTGTCTAATTCATGTCTTCTTCTTTGGTGTCTAACATGAGACATTTTTGGACTACTTATGGAGTCTTCAGATGCATAAACTTTCCTTGCTGAGTAAGGAGGTGAGTGATGTCTATGATTTCTACAGGAAATTCTATGATGTCTATGATGTATTAATGTTTCTTGTTCCCCTCTTCTCTTGTGCCCATTTGATTCGGTCTCTGCATTACCAACATTGATATTTTGACCTTTGGCTTCTTTATCAAGAACGAAGGCTCCCTTTCCTTCCTCCATGTCCTAAATTTGCATTCTTATCTTGAACTGATATGTTTATATCCCCTAATTCTTGAAAATGTGTAAGCAACCATTTTTTTAGAATTATGCATATTACAGAAAAATTTTCAAATAATGCTACATGTCCTTTTTCTGCTGAGTCAATTCATGAAGAAATATATCTTCATTATCCAAATTATAATAATTCAAGGTTATTCTCATCTAAATAAAATTTCCAACGACTATACCCATTCCCCAATCCAATCTTTTAGCTAAGAGTTATGGCTTCCCGAAAAAGCCATTTTCATCCCATTTATGCAATTTCTCCACTCGTGCAATTTTATTGGAAATCCAACTTATGTCAACTACAGAATAAAATATGTCAATATCTAGAGAAAATTTAATATGAGACATAGATAAAAACAATGACAAGGAATTTTTATAAAATATCTTATTTTCAATATGATACACCAGTCAAAAACTACAACAATATGGAATCTGCAACTTTGTCCTTTTGCATCCCTTTTTCCAGAATTAGAATTTCTAGCAAAACTGGCTATCTCCCAATCTGTGCACTTAAGGAAACATTTCACTAAAAAAAATTGTTTGTATCAATGATTATATAAAATGTTGAGTAAATAAAATTTTCCAGTTTTGTCATCTAAGGTCACTTTTCTTCCTCTGAAAATCTAAAAAAAAAAAAAGGAAGTGGCCCAGAATAGTGGATTTTGGCTTATTTCAACATCCCCATTCAAATCCCCATAGGATTTATTTAGTTCCTTCATGGTTTATTTTCATGTATGCTTTCTGGACTCTCCCCAAGAGTTTCATCTTAATCTCAACCTCTGCCAATGATCTAGACCCAGATATTTAAAAACCACTATTTTGAAATTTTTGACAAATCCAAGCAGAATTAGACAATGGCCCTTTTTGACAGTTTTGTAAATCCCCTCTCTACGAAAAAAAAAACATAATTTTCATCCCAATTTGACTTAATTTTCCTCAGTTTGTTATCTTGAGGCATCACCTTCTTTTCTCCATCGACCATCGACAACTTCTCTTGGAAGAATACAAACTTTACACTAAATTTGTCAATCCCCAATCCATCAGCTATCAGCAATCTCAAATTTTGTTTGACCGAACTTCAACACTTCACCAAACTCATTGATCCTCGATCCATCGACCATCGACAATCTCTGATGTCATTTGGATGAACTTCAATACTTCACAAAACTTATCGATTCCCGATCCATTGGACACTAGGGATCTTTGATGTCATTTGGTTGAACTTCAACACTTCACTAAACTCGTTGATCCCTGATCCATCGTCCATCAACGATCTTAGATGGTTATTTCCAAAACTTAGACAATTTCAGCCAAAACCCAAGTGAATCTAGGCCATTAATCTCCCAACCAAGATGTTATCGACTATTTCTTTTCTTCAAATTCCCAAATGGATGAAAACAAATGCGAACCATAAATCTTCCTCCTTTTCCAAACCTTTGAAATGAATCTAAAATGTTGATCTCATAACTATGTCAAACTTCAAAACTTTATCAATTTTTTAATTTATTAAGGGAGAATCTAGGTCACTGAACTTGAGATCGAACACGATCTCAACCGTCGAATATCTAAACTTTTCCCTGCACTACATGAACCATTAAAACAAAATTTGTTTGACCTTATAGGTTGAATTCAGATATGCAAATATGTAGATCAAATACATTAACTTCTCAAACAATTCTGAATTATTTCAAACTCGAATTTTCCCACAAATTTTGGGATTTTTCTCTCCAATTTTCCACCTTTTCCCCCAAATTCACATATATTGAAATATGTGACATCGAATCTTCCCAATTCACACTTGTTTTGACCCGTACTAGCTCGATGTTTCAACCAAAATCCCTGATACCAATATGTAACATACCCAACCACCCATAGGATGGCCACACAACTTCAAAACACACTTGAAAATTGATTTCAAAACTCTGATAACAACTAAATAATAAAGAAGAATGAAATAGTCACATGCAATAATCAAGATTCATGTTACAACATAAAAGAAATGAATATTTTTCCATGCCCAACAATAACCAACAAACATGCATATTATAAATACAAATTTTAGAAATAATTATTAATACACAACAAAAATAAATATACAAGCAAAGGAAACCATGACAAAGAGAAATTATCTTAAACAAATTCAATCACCAACCGGTTGCAAACCAAGGATGTTCCACCAAACCATAGACATTGTTATTCCAAGTCTCAACAGCAGGTCACCCTCGAGCCAAGGCTCTGAATCCATGAGGACAATTCTGGGGTGTCACTCAGCGTCCCAAACTAGTTAGCACTCAAGCTCACACAAGTTTCTCAATAGACAACAATCCAAAGTACACCAACTCTCTTCTCTCTAACATGCACAACCCAAGAGAATAGACTCCCTTCTCTTCCACACAATCCCTCATGTATTCCACCTCTTTCCAGGGCTCTAGTGTATCCGATCAAGAATCTCCATGGAGGGACTCTCAGAATTCACAATTGTGAACAAAAATTAACACATGCCCATGCATCTCAGACATGCAGGCATTAACTCATGGATTAAATACAACAACAAATACTACAAACAACAAACAATGAGTTCCGTCCTTAGTAGTTCTCCCCCATGTCCCAACCAAGAACATGAATGAATGATGAATAATGAAATAGTGAAAGAGTGAATGGGGAGTGAACATATTGAAGTGTGTGAACAATGAACAATGAACAATGAGTGAACCCCCCAAAAACCCAAAGATGGGTTTATATATTTACTTGGAAATCAAGAGCCACATGGCCTTCCCCACGAAGCTCATGTAACCACTTGTCTCAATTAAAAAAATTATGGGTAAAAACATTAATAATAAAAAGACTTAGCCCCTTAATCCCCCTTTCTCGTGAAATCATATCCCCCTGTAACTCTTCTCATTGTCCATATAGAAACCAACAATGTATTTTATTATTAATAATGATCAAGTATTACATATCCTAGGCACTCCAACCTCTTTTAATTGTTTTGGTGCTCCGTCCTTCTATAAAATAACACAATACATTACTCAATCGGAGGACTTGAAACCAAGGTATTACATTGTTCTTCCTTTTATTTAGGCCTTGGTTACTCATTTGGTTTCACTGAGCCAAATATTGACCATCTTGGATAAAAGGAGGTAGAATGGAGTACTAAAAAATTAGTTAAAGAGAAGGGGGAAAATTAGATTGAACATCATTTGATTAGAAAGCCAATAGTAAGGAACGCTACAAGGAAAACACCTTGTAGTGGAAGTTTTTAGTGTTACAAGATTTGGAAAAATATTAAAAAAAATATGCTACAACCTCCATTATTCAAAGTAGAGGTTTTAGTGGATTTTTTAATGAATGTTCCATATAACTAAAGTTTTTTGGGTGGGCATAGTTTGTAGCGGAGGGTTTTTTTCAGTTCTTTCATTGGTAAAAATGCATTGGATGGTGTGCACGCGCAAGAAAAAAAGCACCGATGCTTTTAAAACTATTACACATCGATTCCTTATTTTATGTTATATGAAACACCGATGCTTTTAATGTTAGTGTATGTATTGATACGTGTTGTTTTTGTATGTAGGAGTGGTTCTCATATAAATGTTATGCTCTCGATCGTTTCTTTCATTTTATGGTTAATCATATCTCTTATAGTTCGTATGCATCGAGGCATGTACTACCATGTGCAATGAAGGATAGTTAAATTTTGAATATTTGAGGTGATATTTCAGTGCCATTTTTTGTTACTAAGAATCAGTGTGTATATTATATTCATAGCACTAGGTCGTATATTATATGTAAATCACCGGTGCACATTTTTATCATATGCACCGTAATATTTTGAAACAATAAATATAACCAGTCGTACATTATGTTACTTAAAGTAATAACGCTTTTTCACAATTGTTAGGACCTATTGGCCTTCTTGCATGCGTCCTTCTTAATAGTGGGAGGTTGAAGACCTAAGGTTCATCCAGAGTTGACCAACAAAAACCCCAAGGCATCGACATATCAATCCTCAGCCAAAGACTAAAGAAGGTCTCACCCGAGACACCATGAGAATCACAAAGACCATTTGGTATTATGTCAGTGATGAAGGGTTAAATACATAGATAATCCAGTTGGGGTGGCATTCATACATTCATTGTGTTATATTTAAAGGATAATAATATATATAACAATAGAATGCATTCATCAAGCACGTGATTAACACATCAAATGTAACATCCCCAAATCCCTACTAGGCAATACCACACCAAAATTATGAATTTTGATACTAGTTTGATTTACTGATATGCTCTGCGTATGAAACGAGTCATGCAGAATAATAACAACATACAATAATAATTCATAAACACAATTATAACAAATATTCCATAACAGTAACTCATAATTACACACACAATAATTAAAACGAGCACATGAAAGACACTTATTTTATGAATAATAACACCAACTACATGGATACATTGCACATTCCTCCTAGCCATAGACCACACTACTCATAATTCTCATCATTGGGTCACCCCCGAGCTAGGGATAAAATTCCACCAGCGAAAAGGAAATCCTAAGATA
>ML777378.1:1021583-1041322 GCA_009831015.1 Picea engelmannii | reverse complement strand
CTTTCCAGTAGTATGATATTGTGACCAGACCCTCCTGAGTAGTGGGGGAAAGGAAATTATCAGCCAGAGAATCATGTGCCAAAGAAGACCATTGTTGCCAAGAGTCGTTCCAAAAGGAAGTTGTTCTTCCATTCCACACTTTCGAGAAGGAATGATTGGCAATCAAGGAGTGGATTTTCCTAGCAACATTCCAAATCAAGGAGAGAAGAGTGTTTTCATCCCATCTGATTAGATATTTTTTTTCTATGTTGGGATCATATTTCGTTCTCCAAAGTTTGGCCCAGAGATAATGGGGGCACTTGATCCAGATCCACCAAAATTTGGCACTGAGAACTTTATTTAGAGTAGCTGGGTCCCGCAGCTCAATGCCTCCCTTTAGTTTTGTATTACAAATATTTTCCCAGTTGATCAGAGCTCCTTTTCGTCTTATCTTTTCCCCCTACCAAAGGAAGTTCCTTTGGAAAGTTTTGTTGGTAGTTAAAATGAAGCCAGGTGCCGCCAAAGCCGAGAAAGAGTAGATGGGAAAGGCTTGTAGGACATATTTAAGGAGCATGAGGCATCTGGGAAGGTTGAGTAAATGAAAATTCCAAGAGGAAAGTATTTTAGCCAGAGAAGAGAGGATTCCTTCCCAAGAGATGTTTCGAAGAGATTTGTCTATAACAGGAATGCCAAGGTATTTGGGAAAAAGGGAGCTATGTGTGAAGCCTAGGATATTAGTAATGTAAAGTTGGATAGGGAGAAAAGTGTTAAAAAATAATATCTCAGATTTGTCTCGATCGATGTCCATTCCTGAGGCGTCATAGAAGGTTTTAAGGATATATAGGATCCAAAGTGCTTCTCGAGCCATTAGGGAACCCAATATTAAGGTATCATCAACAAATTGGTTGTGGGAGACTGGAGGATCAATGTCGTGTAGGGGTAGCCCTACTAAATATCTATTAGCAATGGACTCTTTGATGAAGTGACTTAGACCTTCCGCCATGATGATGAAAAGGAAGGGGGATAGGGGATCCCCTTGCTGTATGCCCTGAGTGGGAGAGAAGGGAAAGGAGGGAACACCATTGATTAGGATAGAGAAGAAATAAGAGGAAGTGAGGTTGAGGATCCAATCTACCCTGGCAAGTGTAAAACCAAAATAAAGAAGAACAGATTTCATGTAAGCCCAACTTGTTTTATCAAAATATTTAGAGAGATCTAATTTTAATAACATACATTGAGTACCAGTACTTTGAAGAGAGTGGATAAATTCATGAGAGAGGATGAAACTATCAATAATTTGACTACATTCAACATATCTTGACTTCTCTGTAGAGATGATGAAGGGAAGGAGGGGTTTAAGGCATCGGGCAATCACCTTTGTTAAAATATTATAGATTACATTGCAGAGAGAAATTGGACTAAATTTTTTAGGGTGAGTAACTCGCTCTTATTTTGGGATAAGGGTAAGGAAGGTTGCTTTGAGTGTAGGGAGAACCTGACCAGAAATTCGATAGTCCTCAATTATTTCCCATACTTCCTCCTGAATCATGGGCCAATAGTAGTGAAAAAAGTTCATCGTGAAACCGTTAGGACCAGGAGATTTTCCTTCTGGAGTGACTTGAAGCACCATTTATACTTCTTCAATCATGATTGGCCTCAACAAGGCTTCATTCTATTCCCAAGTTATGTTGAATGAAATGTGCTGAGTGATTTTTTCAATGGTTGGAGATCGATCGCCTGGGGGTTCAGACATAAGATATTGATAATAGGACACTAGTTCTTGCTCAAGGTCTTCGTGAGTTTGGAGAATTTGACCTTGATTTGTGACAAGGTGCGAGATGCGGTTGACATGTCTATGTTGGATCATTGATCTATGGAATAAATTGGTGTTTCATTCCCCCTCTTTAAGCCATTGTATCTTGGATTTTTGCTTCCACATGGTCTCCTCTTGTGAATGCTTTTCATCCAACTTTTGTTTGATTAATGCTTCCTACTCTTTCAGTTTCTCTGTGAGGCCTTGATTCCTGATTTGGATATGAAGGAGCCTCCTTTGGTCATTCAAAATCCTTTATTATTTTATGAAACTAGTACATTTTATAACCAAGAGGGATGCTCACTTCTTTCCACCAGATGGGAGCCATGGTTTGGAATCCTAGATGATTGATACAGAAATGATCGAATATGAAAGGCTTGCGGCCTGGAGAGCCAGGGATATCCAACTAGAGATGAATGGGCCAATGATCAGATCTGGATATGTCTAGGATAATAACTTCCAACGAGATTCCATCCATCAATAGGGAGTCTGAAATTAGGAAGAGGTCTAGACGACACTCGACGTGTTGGAACTCTAATTGCCTGTTTGACCAGGTAAAGAGTTCGTTTTGAGTTTCAAGGTCAATGAGACAGAGCTTATGGATTAAGTATTCAAAGTGCCCACTTTCTACCTCAAGTCTATGAATCCCTCCTCTTTCTCTTCTAGGTTGCATATCATATTGAAATCACTACTCAATATCCATTTACGATAGTTGGTGAGGGTGGCAAGCTAGTCCAAATTATGAATGAAGGTTATCTTGTCCTTTTGAGTAGTGGGGCCATAGACATTTGTAATTAAGCATGGCCTATTGGAGGAAATAAGCTTGTATTCCGTCGATATTGTCAATCTGGTAGTTAATAATTTCTCCATGAACATAGATCTAGGGTTCCATAGGATGGCCAAACCACTGGTCATTCCAGTTGCATCAATGCTCATCATTTTCACTTGCTTTCAACAACGAGAAAGAATTTGATCTATTTCTTCACCTGCACATTTTGTTTCTTGTAGAAAAAAAATGTGAGGTTGTTCCGCGATGATACAATCTCGTAGAAGCCTTTTCTTTTTACAACCATTGAGTCCCCAGATATTCCAAGAGAGGAGATTCATGATGAGGATGGGGAGGGGACAGGGGGAAAGATGTCAGAGGTAAGGTGTATCTGACCTGAGTTTACCATGAAATGACCGATCTCCTATATGAGCTTTTGGGTGTATTTTCTGCCTCTTTTCTTTTCGTCCTTCAAAATATTGCACTTCTCTTTATATTGGTTGCACTGGATGCCCAAGTCCGAATAGGATATGGCTACGGAACCCACCGAGGAGTTGAGGAAAACCTTATGAACTTTGCGCAGCTGATCCAAATTTTATGAGAAGAACGAAATGAATACATATTATTATCAAAATATTCTTAACAAAGAACAACCGATATACAATAAAATTGGTTTATATTCAATAAGGAAATACACTTAAACTATAAAATGTAGTAGAAAACGTGCTTGCTAGAATGGTGGTTGCTTATCTCTGAGAAGCGATGTGATGACTGTGCTCATTCACAAAAAGATGATTACAATTAGGTTCTGAAGGCCTTTTTATAATAAACAGGAATTTCAAAAACACTAGACATCCAAAAACCTAAGCCCAGGAGATGAAGCACCCAAAGTCATATGGGCCCCATTTGGGTAAGTTAGTACATCAACTTCACGGGGTCGTAACTTTTGCATACGATCTCCATTTTAGGCACACAATAGCCTGTTGGAAAGTTCTATCTGAGGAAGACACATGTTTCCATTAGACTCTCACCCCATATACAATTTGACTGTGACGATCCCTAAAAACGTTTCTTAGAGCCTCAAAACGGCCCCAGAACTCAGGGGACCCGAAAACTATTAAAAAACTACTAAAATGAGCTAGTTGGAATAGGTGGGAGTCCAAAGACATCCATATGGATCAATTCTCCCCCCTTGGGAAGAAATGGTCTCCATTGCATTTAGTGCCCCCATACGATGAGGAAATTTCTGATGAATTTGGCCTCGGGTGATCCACTTTCCTTGGTGTAGGAGCAACCCTTATTTGATAACTCGATAAAGCTGGATCCTTTGCTCCTGAGTGACCTTGACATGTTTCTCCACAATCTGATCATTGGATTCCTATTTTATGCAGTCGAGGTTGAGCTATGTTGGTGTCAGTTGTTCCGCTATCTCTGAGGTGTCTAATAATGGTGGGAAATAAGGTTGAAGGAGATCCACGTTGAACACTGGGTGCAGGCCAAGGAAAGGAGGAATGTTGAACTCAAAAGAATTATCACCCACAACCTTGGTGATGTTGTACGATCCATAAAAGAGTGGGTGAATCTTCCGATGGGGTCATGTAAGGCATTCTTTTTGCAAGTGCAACCAAACTTTGTCTCCCACCTAAAACTTATGTGGCACTCGATGTTGATCATGGCGATGCTTGTACTTGTTATTAGAATTTTGTAGGATATCCTGAAACTGTTGGCGAATGTGTTGGATCTTCTCAATGAACCAAGTGGCTTTTTCAGCTTTAGTTGGAGCATGATATGATTTGGTTGAGGTGACCGCAAAGTGGTAGTGCAACATCTATGGGACCCAATGGTTGGAATCCCAACCCCACCTAAAAGGGGTTGTGGTCGATTGAGCTATGCAGGGCTCGATTGTAGCTATGCTGGACATAGGGAAGATTCTCATCCCATGTGTGAGGGTGCTTGGAATTATACATGAATAGGATATGCACAATCATTCTATTTACGACCTCAGTTTGGCCATCTGTCTGGGGGTGGAAGGTCATGGATTTGGTGAGCTTGGTGTCCAGTAGCGACTAGAGTCTCAACTGGAATGTGCCAAGAAATTGACTGTCCCGATCTGAGACAATTCGTTTATGGGATTGCAAAATGTACCTAGACTTGTTCAAAGAAGAGCTTGGTAGTGGCCTCTATTGTGATGCTCTTCTTGCAGGTGGATAGAATCGCCATCTTAGAAAAGAGATCAACAACCACAAAAACACAGTCATTTCCCTGCTTTGTGGATGGGAGGCCCAAGATGTAGTCCATTGAGATGGATTCCCATGGCCTATTAGGAGTATAAAGAGGGGTGTACAGGACATGTTTCTTAGTGGTCAGTTTGGAAATAGCATAGGTAGTGCAAGACCTGATATACTTGTTGGCCTCTTGTCGAATTTTTGGCCAGTAGAAATGTTTCCATAGCATTGCCATTGTATTTTCGACGTCGAAGTATCCTGCCACCCGACTGTAGTGGGATTCCCCGATCAAATTCACTCACTCGCTTGATGAAATGTAGATATGGCCCAAACGACAAAACAACCCATCATGAAGATGGAAATTAGTGACAACTGCGTTTGCACCCAACATTTTGTAGGTGGTGGTGAAGTCTAGGTCTATCTCATAGAGTTGGGGCCATATAGAGGTCTCATGGCCAGAAGAGTCTAGCACCATGGTGAGTGCCACGACTGGCGGCCTACTGAGGCAATCGGTGACACGGTTGATGCTTTCTATTTTATACTTGATTTTGAGGTGGAATTGTTGCAAGTATGTGGACCACTTTTGATGGCGGTCATTCTGCAATTTTCCTTGTGTCTGCATGACCTACAATGGCTTATGATCAGTGTGGATGATTGTCTCCTCCCAAGAATGTAATGTCTCCACTGGTGGAAGACTTGCACAATGGAGTACATTTCTTTATCGTAAGTAGGGTACTTATGGACAACATCTGATAGTGTCTCACTATGATAGGCCACAGGGTGACCATGCAAAGAAAGAATGATGCCCACAACATAGTCTAAAGCATATGTCTCGATCTCAAAGGCCTGTTGTAGGTCCGGTAGTGAAAGTACTAGGGCTTAGCACAAGTGCTACTTCAAATCATCAAACACTTTTTGTTGGGACCAACCTCACACAAATTTATCCTTACCTCCACCCCTGGTTACTTGGCGGAGGGCCCATGCAATATGGGAGAATCCCAATATGAGCATGCAATAGAAATTGGCAAGGCCCAAGAAGCTCTGAAGAACAATGAGTGTGGTTGGGGATGACCATTCATGGATGACTTGGGTCTTGGACCCTATCCATGTCGAAGGATAATTTTTCCAAGTTGGCATATAGCTTGTGCCGCCAAGGGGTGTGCAAAACCTGTTGAATATGCTGCAAGCATTCTACCCAAGTATTTTTGTAAATGTGAATGTCATACAAATAAACCACTATAAAAGTATTGGTGAATGGTCGTAGGACATCATCCATCATCGTCATGAAAGCGGATGGAGCATTTTTCAAACCAAAGGGCATGACCAACCATTCAAAAAGACCTTCCTTTGACTTGAAGGCGGTCTTCCATACATCTGTTTGTTCTATCGAGACCTAGTGGTAGCCATAATTCAGATCAATATTACTGAAGAATTTGGCTCCCATGAGCTGATCAAGGAGGTCATTGATTCGAGGAATCGGGTACTAGTTTCTAATTGTGATTTTATTCAGGGACCGATGATCAATGCAAAGTCTCCAGGTTCCATCTTTCTTCTATACCAACATAATTGGGATCCCACAAAGTGATGATATGGGGCAGATGTGCCCCTTGTGGAGAAGTTATGGGATCTACCGCTTGATATCCTCATTCTCTAATAGAGAGCAGCGATAGACTGACCCATTGGGAAATGGTGCATCGGGGGTCAGATTGATGGGGTTCTTGACCTGACAATGTAGAGGTACCCTGATAGGTGAGGAGAAGACATATGAGTATTCTTCTACGAAATTATCCACTTTCTTCTGATGTGTGGAGAGGTTGGCCATAGAGACCCTGGATGTGGATGTGATATTTTGCTCATTCTGAGAGTGAATCACGAAGAAGAAAAATTTCCCCATCTGAGAGATGACCTTCCTGCATTTCTTGGCATAGGAAATATCACTAGGTGGGACTACCTCAAGTATCATTTACAATTTCTTGTTCAAAGTATTAATACCACTGTGAGGCCTAGAATCATATACAACATGGAATTTCCATAAATATGGTTGGCCCAAAATAAAATTACAAACTTTGTGAGGGGAAACATCACACAATACCTCATCTTTGAAGGGATTGATGTCGTATGACAAGCGACATTGTTGCATGGCACGGATGTCGCTTCCTTGGCGAAGCCATCCAATGGTGTAGGGCTACGGGTGCGGTGTTGTCAGCAGGGTGAGTTGCTTGAAAACCACTGCTGAGATGAAGTTCTTCTAGCTACCTCTATCAATGACGAAGTGCATCAGGGTACCCTTCACCCACATCTATGAATGAAATATGCACTTGCCTTCGTCTGGCTCGTCTGGTTCACCAGGATGGAGCTTGGTGGTAGAAACGGTAGCACTAGGTATTGCGTCAATGATATGTCTCCCATTTTATAGTTCTGACTCAGATTCAGAACCTTCATTTGATTCAGAGGTTTCATCTTAGCCACTAATAACTACTTTGAAAAACAATCAACAGTGTTATGCCAGGGGTTTTTATGGAAGTTGAACCACTTCAAGGTATCTTTATTTGTCTTTCTGGTGTCCTTCTTTGCTTGCAGCCTGGACTGGTTTTCCTGAGGTGGTCCATATTTGCTCTGTCCTTTGTTCTATGGGTTGGGGCCATCCTTTCCTGGATTTTACTGTGAGGGTTTCCCAGGCCCAAATTTCCGTGTCTTTTGTTTGAGCTTTTGCTCAATTTTGACGGCATATCGGTAAGTCTCTCCCAAGGATGATATGTCCAAAAAATCCATTTCATCTTGGATGTATCTATACAGACTGGCGCGATACTTGAGCACCATATGTCACTTAAAATCTTTGATACCCAGCTTGGCGCACAAGGTATGGAAGATATTTGTGACCTCGTGCACTGCTAGGTTTCTTTCCTGCCGCAGTGTGGTCCATTTTGTGTACAAGTTGTCATAACTTCCAACAGGGTAGTATTGTTCCTTAATAACATCCCTGAAGGACTCCCAAGTGACCACGACTATAAATAATGAGGGTTCCTCTATTTCCTTCTACTCACAAAAAATTCCCCACCAATCTTTGACACGGGGAACGACTTTAAGGAGCGCAAAAGTAATATTTTCTCTATTTGAGAAGTTATGGATAGAGAAATACCCTTCTAGTAGATTCAAATTTTTGTATACAACATTTGCATCTATCTGACCTTCAAATATAGGAATATTGAAGTTGATTTTTACCTTGAAGGGGCGACACCTCCGTTTGAGGAATATCTATCACCTATTGGTAGCCACTTAAGTATTTGCACAAAACTATCCATCATCTCATTCCTTTGTTGCGTGAGGGATTCATCGATAAATATTTTGAAGGGTTCTCCTTTCCCGACGTATTTATTTTCTCTCACCATGAGAGGTCACTTAGGAATGCGAGAGATTTTGTCCTTAAGAGAAACAAGCTCAAGACCCAATTCTTTGTTCCCTGACCTCGTTGGGGACATGCATTTCCTAATGGTTAAGAACATGTGTTTCCTCTTATAAGGTCACAAGTTCAAATACATAGGGGGTTACGGTATGTATACCTCTGTAGACTTTACCAGTCAAATCGTTGGGCGGAGGGGGTTCCCTTATCCCACAAACAAGGGGGTCTCATACACAAATTTGGCATGGCTTGGCTGTGACCTTAAAAATATATTATTATAGATTAAGAATGACAAGGAGAAGATCGATCTAATACCACTGATCCATATTTTATGAGAAGAACAAAATAAATACAAATTATTATCAAAATATGCTTAACACGGAATAACAGATATACATTAAAACTGGTTTCTATTCAATAAGGAAATAAGCTGAAACTATAAAATGCAATGGAAAACAAGCTTGCTAGAGTGGTAGTCGCTTATCTCTGAGAAGAGATGTGAGGGCTATGCTCATTCGTAAGAAGATGATTAAAATGAGGCTATCAAGGCCTTTTTACAATAAACAGGAATTTCAAAATCCCTAGACATCCAAAAACCTAACCCTAGGAGATGAAGCACCAAAAGTCATGTGGGCCCTGTTTGGGTAAGTTAGTACATCAACTTCGCGAGGTCGTAACTTTTGCATACTATCTTCGTTTTAGGTACACGATAGCCCGTTGGAAAGGTATATTCGAGGAATACACATTTTTCCATCAGACTCCAACTTCGTCCATAGTTTGAATATGGAAATCCCTAAAAACATTGTTTAGGGCCTCAAAACGGCCCCGAAAGTCACCAACCCAAAAACTCGGAAAAAACTGTCGAACTGGAAAACTACCAAAATGAGCCAGTTGGAATCGGTGGGAGGCCACCGACATCCATATGGATCAACAACTAATCTGGAGGGATGTTGTATAGTTGATGTTTATGGTAGTATTTTTCTATATGTACCAAGTCTATTCCTGCGAGATAATGTTCATCTAGGTCCATTTCGACACATCCTTCTTCTAGGTCAGATGTTTCACCATCATTAATGTGGGAAGGGGGAATGGGATGGATCTTCTCCAAGACAAGGGTGTTCATCATTTTTCCTTTTGTGTTTCTTTGGGTTGCATCTTCCTGAGGAGGGGTATGCAGCTCATCCATGTCCTCTGGAATTTGTTGAAGGATGTCAAAAGAGTTTCTTGATGGTGGTTCCTTAGTTTCATTTGTCACCATTTTCTTGGTCACTTGACGACGTCTACGACCTACATGGATGGATCCGTCTTTTGATTTACTTGCTTTAGGTTTTTCGAACTTTCTTGTGGTGCTAATATGACAGCCTCTGAAAATATGTCCATGTTCGTGACATTTTATACAACGAAAAGGTATGTGCTCATAATCAATAGTTTGAGACCAATCCTCATCATTATATTCAAGGGAAATGGAGCCTAGGAGGGGCTTTGAAATATTAATATATACATAAATGAAAGCATATGAGGTGTACCTTCTCTGCTTGGTTTCCTCTGAGGATTTAACATAGAACCCGATGGTATTTCGAATGCTAGCCATGATCTCTTCTAACTAGAACTCCTTTGGCAGGGAATATAAATGGATCCAGACTGGTGCACGAGAAAATTATTTTGTTTTAGGGATGAAATTATCTGTCCAAAAGCACAGAAAGAGGCCGACTAAGTTGAAGAAATATGGTTCCCCATCAAATATGTGGTTTCAATATTCTATGTTGTGAAAGATGTTTAAAAAACCCTTGGAGCCTAATTGTAGGTCATAATTTCCTTTGGGTTTCCACCACTGGTGTATCCATTTGAAGAGCTCGTGTTCAGAAGGCCATAGGCCTAAGAATTTTCCTACCAAATCACAATCTCTCATGTATTGTTTTTGTTCTTCGATTTTGGGTGTGTCGATCACACATTTTGGTGCCATTGGTGTTAGAGGGATGCATTTTGGGGGTTCCCAAGGATCTGCCACCTTTGCCTGATATGGTCCTAAATCAATCTCCATTTATTTTCCTTTAGCTGCGACTTCAAAGAAAAACCAAGAGAGAATTTCAGGAGGTGGTTCAAAATATGGCCGACAAAAGCCACCACTTGAGTTTTCTTACACCACAACTTGGTTATATGAGATGCCTCGCGACCCTCCTTCGTTCAGAATCATGCTTTTCCCCACCTAGGGAGGCTGAGTGTAGTAGAGATCCAAGCATAAACCCTATTCTTTACTTAGAAAGTTATTGTAAAACACAAGCATTTGAACATTAATAAAGAGGTCTCTATTGGAAACAGACCTAGATATGTATCCCAAATAGGGTGAACTCCGTTATCAAACTTGTGTATGTGATTTTAATATTGTTTTTCTATTTATGATCAACTATTTGCAAGTTATTTATCTTCAAAGTGTACTTGGATAGATAATTTAATTCACATATCAATTGCATACAAAATTCAAGCAATCATTTCTATTTCAAAGGTCAAGTGGATGTTTATATGTATTGAAAATTAAATAACATCTAAGGATTTTTTAGATCAAGTTGGTATCATAGCTAGTTTGAAAAGTATTTGTCAGTGAATTCTTACAATATCCAAATTCAAGTGGGGAGAAGGAAAACTTGCAAGTTACAATTCAGATATTGGTTCAAGAAGTTTTACTTGTCGACAAAAAATGACTTCGTCGAGAAAATTGGGTCCTTACAACTTCGAAGATGATCTCTTCGAGGATTTTAATTTAATGAAATCTATGGTGGAAGAAATGTATGAAGGTCAAGAGAATTCCAAGGAGGAAGGTACATTAGAGAAATTTGAACTAGTCAAAGAGGACGGAGGAGGTAATGAAGGTGGTTCTTCTGAACCCCCTTCACCATCATCCTCATCATCGGCTTCTTCTGAGGGAAGTAAACAATCTTCTCATAAAAATAATATCTCTAATAAATATGGTTATAATTTTCCTTTATTAAAATTGGATGTAAAGTTTGAAGTGTCGATCTATGATGGAGAATTGAATGCCAATAAATTTGACAATTAGATCAAGTAAATAGAGATATATTGTACGGTTCAAAAGATCATGGACAATGATGCAAAATAATAATTAGCTGCTCTTCGACTTAGTGGCACAACCTTAATATGGTGGGAGAGTAATATGTAGGTTGATCTTGTTCAAAAGGGTAAAGTAATTTCCTCAAATGACAATGATAGAATGGAAACATCTAAGACATGAAAAAGGACAGAATATTGAAGAATATACACAAGAATTGAAAAACAAGGCATTATCCTTAGAAATTTTGTTGTATACCCATGAAAATATTATAATGTTTATTGGTGTCATGCACTCCTACCTTAGACACACTATTTTAATGTTTGACCCTAATAACATTGATAAGGTGTTAGTACAAGCTACACATCTGGAGGATAGTAAGGGTAAGCATGCGATCGAAGATAAGAAACCATACAAGTTTGAAAAGAAACTGAAAGGTAAATGGAAAAGTAAGAAGTTGGATACATTAAAACAAGCTGAAGATAAACCTGGATGTTCTCACTATAATAAAAAGGGACATGAGGAATCACCATGTTGGAATTTGCATCCAACATTACGATCGAAAATTTTCAAGGATAAAGGGAAGTAGAAGATTGTTGCATCAACTCGATAGGATATAGGGCCATATTCAGGAGATGAATCTAATATCATGGATATAGGAAGAAAAGGTATATTAGTTATCAATTCTAATTATTCAATTCAATCTACCAAATTGAAAAGTGATACTAATCAAAAGAAGAGAAGTGAGATTTTTCATGTCAGAGTTAAAGTCAGGCATACAAAGGTGTATACTTTATTTGGTAGTGGATCTAAAGTTAATTTAATATTTAAAGCAATTGCTAAGAATCTAGATTTGAAGATGTCTCCTTTAAAAATCCATGTTCATTAGGTTGGCTATGCAAATATGCTAAGTTGCAGGTAACGAAAAAATGTAAGATCATATTTGCAGTTACAACTAAGTTATTTGAAAATGTTGAGTTAGATGTTGTGCCTCTTGAAATTTGTGACATTGTCTTGGGTAGTCCATATATATTTGACAGGAAGGCCATATTCTACCACGAAGAGAATAAATATCATATTTTCAAGAATGAGGTTGAGTATATTATTAGAGCTCATTGTATCAAAACTAATGTTTCTTTAGTGAGCACAAGGAAAATGAAGAGATTCATGAGTGCAAGTAAATATTTGTTTCTCATGATAGTGAAACAAAAATAAGAAGATATAACAGATGCTTTATTAGGTTGTGATCCATATCATAAACATGAGTTGGTCAACATCGTATCTAACTATGATGAGTTATTTCAGGAACCTACAAGGTTTCCTCCTACAAGGGTGGTTGAGCATGAAATATATTTGCAGCAGGATGCTACTCTTCCAAACATTGGAATGTATAGGCCATCAATGATCGATAATGAAGAAATACAGAAGCAAGTTCAAGAGTTTCTCGATAAAGGAATAATCAAGCCAAGATCCTCTCCGTTTGGTTATCCTATTGTATTAGTTCCAAATAAATATGGCACGTCGAGGATGTGTATTGATTTCTGAGACCTAAAAAATATTATGATAAATAATCGTTATCCTCTTCCCCAAATTGATGACTTATTGGATCAATTAAAGAATGTTGTTTATTTCACTAAATTGGACTTGAGAATTGGTTACCATTAGATCAAAATTGCAGAAAGTGACATCATATGGAAAACTGCTTTCAATACAAAGCAGGGGTTATTCAAATGGTTAGTTATTCCATTTGGGTTATGCAATCCACCCAAATGTGTGTCATTTATGAGGGTAATGGATCATGTATTCATGACTTACATAGATGATTTTGTTAACGTCCATTTAGATGATATATTGATCTTTAGTCGAAGATGGGAAGTATATATAAAGCATGTCAATATAGTATTTTAACTCTTGAAAAAGGAGAAGTTGTATATCAAAATTTCTAAATGTGAATTTGACAAAACTTCTATAGTATATTTGGGTTACATTGCAGGGAATGGTCAACTAAATATAGACCCTGCAAAATTAGAAGTCATTGTGAAATGGCCCAAGACAATTACTGTCACATAAGTCAGGAGCTTCTTAGGAGAAGTATAGTACTATAGGAAATTCAATTCTAATTTATCTTACATAGAAGCTCCTTTGAATGCATTAACAAGTGTAAAACAAGTCTTTCAATGGGGAGGAAAGCAATAGAAATCCTTTAATACATTGAAGGAAAAGATAAGCATCGCACCAGATTTGTCTCTACCAGATCTACAACATCCATTTGAGATTCAAACTGATGAAAGTGAATATTCCATGGGAGAAATATTGATGCAACGAGGTAAACCTACATATTATCGTTCCAATAATTTTACTCAGGCTGTGATTAACTATCTGACATATGATCAGGAATTGTATGCATTTGTAAAAAGTGTGAAGAAATGGAAGCATTACTTGATGGGAAAGAAGAAAATAATTCATACATCTCATTAGCCATTAAAGTATCTCTAGTCACAAACCAAGCTACAACAGTCATGCCATTTAAGGTGGATGGTTTTCTTACAAGACTTTCATTTGGTAATCGGGTATAAGAAATGTTTTCATAATAAGGTTGCAGATATTTTGTCAATACCAATGATAAATTCATAGAAAATACTAAGGTGTAATCCTTTAGTGCATGCAAGTTATGTTAAATATGCTAAGGATGATGATTTTAAAGATGTATATGATGAATTAAATCGTGCAAGTCAATAGTCAGATTATTATATGTGTGGAAATTTGTTATATCAACCTAGAAAGCTTTTTATACCCAAGGATGAAAGAATAAATGTAATTAGAGAAGCTCATACATCTCCCATTTATGGACATTTCAAGGTTGGTAAGACATTAGCACAGCTGCAGATATATTGTTATTGTCCTCGAATGAATTATACCATTTCCAAGTATATCAAAGGGTGTGTTATGTGTGCCACAAATCCTAGTAATAGAAAGTTGGGGTTATATACACCACTTCTAGTACCTTCTCATCTATGGGAAAGTGTCTCCATGAATTTTGTAGGGGGTTTGTCGATGTCCAGGATAGGTCATGATTATTTATATGTTCTTGTACATAGATTCAACAAGATGTGCATTCTAATTCCATGCAAGAAATAGGACACAACTAAACAAACAACACAAATGTTATTTGCTAATGTTTGGGTTCATTTTTGGATGCCTACATCTATTATATCAGATCAAGAATCTCTCTTTTTTGGAAAGTTTTGGTCTCATTTATGGGAGCTCATGGACACTAAATTGAAGAAGAGCACAACTTTTCATCTGCAGACAGGTGGACAAAAATAGGTGATAAACAAAAAAATGGTACATCTACTCCGAGGATAGTGTAACAAGGATCCTAAGTTATAGGATGAACAATTACCTTATGTAAAACATGCTTATAATCATGCCATGCATTATTCTACTAAAAAAATTCCTTTGAAGTATGTTTGGGGTACTGTCCTAAATCACCTATGGAATTTTCTTTTGGAGAAGCAAGTAAAGAGGATGGATAGAATGATATAGATGAAACTCAAAGCTTCATTCAAAAGATCCAGAAAGTACATCAAGAAATATAGGAACAATTGGAGAAAAACCAAGATAAATATAAGGTGTGGCATGACAAACATCAGGTTGATCATCAATTTGAAGTTAGTGATGAATTATGGTTACATATTAGCAAGGATAGAATGAAGGGTGAAGGTAAAATCCTAATACCAATTCGATATGATCCATTCACGATATTGGAGAATATTGGTGCTAATTCCTTTCGTTTAGATCTACCAGCCTACATGAAAATGTATTCATTGGTAAATGTTGAGAATTTGAAGCATTATGAGCCTCCTATTATTATAGATGAAGATGAAAGTATTCAAGTTCCAACAGTTGATGATTTTTCTCCATAGTATTTGGACAAGCTATAGGAAGATTTTATTCTAGAGAAAAGAATCAGGACTTCACAACGAGGTGATGTGGAATATATTCGAATTGGTATTAAAGGGGTAAATCCAAGCAAAGAAAAATTGATGGAGATCAGAAGGGTGAGGGAGCTCTACGTTCACTTAGTTGTCGAATAATCAAAATGTTTGGTGGTCCAAAAGGATTCCAACATGGAGGAATGATCCAGGAGAATCCAAAATATTCACAGAGGTCCATAAGGATCTAGAATGCTCATAGAGGTCCTGAAGGATTTAGAAATTCTCAAAATTCAGTCATCCCAAATTCTCTAAAAAATTTCATCAATGCGTAGAGCTCGATGATAGCTTTCCAACGACAAAAAAATAACCTCAAACGGAGTTCGTATGAAAAATTTATGGTCGGTCAAAGTTCAAGTCAACTATGTCAAAAGTTAAAGTCAAAGGGGTTAAGGTGACACGTGTCTCCATTGTAAGGGTGACATGTGACACGATCCTACAATCATACAATAATGATGTGGTCACACCCCAAGATGTCATGTGGCATGACGATACACTAACTAGGTAGGTGTTTTCACATACCGTATATACAGGTGGACTGATCATTTATCTACATGTTCCATAGATCAACCAATGAGAGGGTGCCATGTGGAAATATCCCATTGGCCATTAATGGGTAACTTTTATCAAAATTTGTTGGAGTCCAGAGGATCGAACCCAGGATCAAAATTTGTTGGAACCATCATACCATCACATTGTTCCTTAACCATTAGTAGCACAATTTGTATTTACGTTTGTGTAATGGTTTAGTCCATGGAAGAAAAGGGATAAAGGCCTAAGCCCCCGACCCCGGTTTTATGTATTGTAATGTGACTATAAAACTCTCGTGGAGGTCGTTAAACAATTTCCGCCACATGTTAATATAACATATGGTTATAACTTATTCCATACATTATAACCACACCATAAAATTATGGCATGGTCGACGGGGTTTGAATTGCCACATATATGTCAACAAAATTATCAAATGTGCCAAAGGTGCAGGTTTTGTTTAGAAACTTCCTAACAAAATACTTTATTCTGACCAGTGGTTTTAGATGGTGGTTAAGGGGCCCACGCCCTATTTAATGGTGTGTGGACTGAGAAGGGTAGACAATAATAATTATGAAGATTTTGGTCTTGAAGTATGTGCCCGAGGGTACCTAGACTTGGAGGCTTCACTGTAATGTGTGACACAAGGTTTTGACATGAAAATTTAAGAACTTTATACTAATTTTCATGATTTTTCGCAAGGAATTTGGTGGTGTACTGTGTTTCTTAGTTTAAGCAATGCAGAAAAAGGTCATTGTAAGAAAAAAATATTTTAGCATTAATAAAGAGGTCTCTATTGGAAGCGGACCCAAAGACATAGCCCAAATCATGCAAACTTCGTTATCAAACTTATATATGTGATTTTAATATTGATGGTATATTTACACTTAGCTATTTGCAATTTATTTATCTTAAAAGTGTATTTGGATAGATAAGTTAATTCACATATCAATTACATACAATCAAGTGATCAATTCTATTTCAAAGGTCAAGTAGATGTTTATATGTACTACATATTAAATAACATCTAAGGAGTTTTCAGAACAATAGAGCTCCCAAGGATAAGGATTGGTTGCAGGAAAGTAAGGAAATCTTGAGAGTCCTAAAGAAGAATTTGTAGGCCACTCAAAATCAACAGAATATGTATGCATATAGCCACAAGGTGAAATAGAGATTTGAGATTGGGTACCTAGTCTTTCTCAAGTTGCATCCTTACAGGAAATCGTCGTTGAAGAAGAGAGGTGTTGAGAAATGAAGCCTCACTTTTATGGACCCTCGAGAGTGATCAAGAGAGTTGGGGAGGTAGCATACAAGATGGAGCTACCAAAGGATAGAAGGATCCACAACACCTTCCATGTATCCTTCCTCAAGAAGTCATTGGGACAACAAGTCACAACTTCGATAGATATTCCTCCACTAGATGAGGAAGGGAAATTGGTTATAGCTCCTGAGAGGATTGTTGATGTCAAGGAGAGGAGGTTGAGGAAAAAATTCAATAGAGAGTACTTGGTCATATAGAAAGGATTTTTGATGGAGGATGCTACTTGGGAAGGAGAGAAGATCATACAAAACCTTAATATGGAGTCACTTGAGGACAAGCAATGTTGGGAAGAGAGGATTGTAATGTTCCCTTTCAATAGATCATGACGTAGGATGACTTAATAACTTATACGAATTCCGTAGTTTATAGTTAGCAAGGACAAGGGAGTCAAGGAGCTTGATTTGGTGTCACTAGGTTAACATAATAACAAATTCTAAAGTGATATTAAATAAAATAAATAATTATATTTAAATGAAATTGGAGGGAAAATAAAGTGAGGGTTTGATTTGCTCAAAAAGAGGAAATATCTAGAAGGGTTGAAGAAAGGATAAATAGAGGGGTAACCCTTCTCTTTTGATTATGATTTGATCTCTCATTTTGAAGTGATCTTTGAGCCATTGTTTCGTTGGGGTTTAACAAAACCGTTCCACTATTGTACCTAGTTTTGGTGGTGCAATATCAACCCTAGCTAGACAAGAGGGGAATCAACCTAGGATTTCCATTGGAGGTTTATTTTTAGTTGGAGGTTGTGTAGGGAGTCTGCGAAGATATTTTAGGAGATGAAAATCAATAATTTTACAGGTAACAGGAGGGTTTCAGAGAAACAATGATTGCAGACATCCCCATGGGTTGAGTATAGGGTGTCTCATGAGGCCCTACTAGATGTCCAACAATCGTCTTGTGAGGACCTCTGTGATTGGGGTTGTAGCAGGCCATTTAGTTCAAGTTCGTGAGTTGCAGGAGGGATTAGAAGGCCTCTAGTAGAGAGGACACTATTGGAGCAGAGAATTAGGGCTTGGAGATCTATGACACTATGAACATCATAGATTGGCATCATCCCATGTTTTCTTGTATTTCTTTTATTAGTAGTTTTACAACTTCCTTGCAACCATCAAAATTGTGTGTTAAGGATTATTTTGCAACAATTATTACAACCATTAGATATCATTGTATTGTTGTGATTGGGGGTTTCCATACATAATAATATGTCAAATTTATCTACTCTATTTTATGTGCAATGGATGCATGAAATATGCTTGACAATATTCTTATATGAGAAAGTTGTTTGTAAGTATTTAACAACAAAACTAATACAAGTGTTTGACATATTTTCACAAGAACACATAATATTCCCACCTATCCTAGTTGGGGGCATTACACACTCTCTCTGTCTTTCTCTCTCTCCCCCTCTCAAACTATCTATATTTCTCTCTCTCAAGCCCCCATCTCTATCTTCCTCTCCCTACCTCTCATAGTCTCATATGCTCTCTCTCCACCCCCCTCTATGTATTCCTCTCTCTCCCCATAAGACTCTCACACACTATAACAAGTTTGGTACATTGAAAGGAAAGAAATGGTATTGACCTAGACATGTCAATACCTAGACCTATAACTAGACATAACAAGACCTAGACATGTAAAGACATAGAAATACCTAGAACTAGACCATAGAACATGACCTAGACCATAGACCATGACTTATACCTAGACGATGACCATGACGTAGACTATGACATAGAACTAGAGCTAGAGCTAGACCACGACCTAGACAATGACATAGACCTAGAGCTAGATGTATATGATGACCTAGACCTATACCATGACCATGAACTAGACCATGACCTAGACCTAGACCATGACGATGACCTATATTTTGACCTAGACCATGACCTAGACCCCCTAGCTCTATCTCAGCCTAGGCATAACCTATACTTGACCCTTAGCCCCTTCCAAAACTGATCCCTAAGTGTGTTATTCCTATACCTCTTAATGAAGTCCCCAAAACCCTTTCACCTCCATATTCATTCTCTAACCATTTCTCTAATGCTTCAAAACACTTTCAATATTAAGCCCTTATGTCCTAGTTGTACCCAAACCCCTATACATCTTTATTCATAAAGTTGTTTGGTCTATAATACATTCTATATTCATTGCATTAATATTGCACATTCTCTCTTGTGACTTGAAATCCTTGAGGTTGAGTGTTCTTAGCACTCATCCCCGCCTAGTCAGAACATGTGTGCATTCCTAGAATGCGTGTGAGCTTTAGTTAAAAAATGGCACGAAAGGAACATGCACACATTCCTGGAAACATGCCTATGTGGCATGTTGAGTGGAGGTTCAAAAAGACCCTAACCTCTAACATCAAGAAGATGTGCTCATTCCTAGGAATGCACATGCATTCCTACTCACCTCCTTGTCACTTTATCTTCAACCAACTTCGTAGATTCACCCATATATACACACTTTTATTTATTTATTATTATTATGTTATTTATTCAAATTATGTTTTTAGATAATCAATTAAAATTAAAAATATACTTGTGTACTCTCTCTTTCCTGGAAAACAACCATAATTAACAACTTTCATATTCATATATATAGAAATAGACCATTCCTAGTCTTCAACATGATATATATATATA
>ML777378.1:999445-1021182 GCA_009831015.1 Picea engelmannii | reverse complement strand
TGTTCCTAATTCTCCTAAAGTCTCACTGAGTTCCTGTATGGATTTACTCTCTTATTGGAATCATTGGACATGATTTATTGCTTCCATTAACACTTTTCAACCAACCACACTTGACCACTTTTTTTTAATTTCCATCCATACAGTATGTTGATATTAATTTTCAACATTCATCTATTTCCTTGATATTCAACATCCAATTACTTTACTAAACCAACTAATTCATCTTTCCCTATCTAATCACTTCAACTCTTGTGGTTGCTTTCACCATTCACTTCTCCTTTCTTAACCCATTTGTGTCTCAACTTGACTTCCTTAGTCAATTTCCAGCATACTGCAATGCTTCACAAATGTCTTATTTTCTAGATTCATAAATATTAAATGGATGTAGTTAGCATCGCATTTACTTTCCATCCTAAATTCCATTGGTACTTCCAGCCTTCTAAAATACAACCAATGGCTCCTTTCCAGTTGAGACGGGTTCTCCTAAGATTTTTCTTCTTTTTCATTTCATGCTTGAATAATTTTGGATTGATATCCCAATCTACTTTGGGAATGTTCTCAACACCTTTGAATTTCACCCAACATTATCTACATTCATTCACAATCCTCTCTTTATTGTTTTCATAGTTCTTTGAGTGTTGCAATAGACTCAAATAATTTGGCATCCACCTAATGGTACATTTCCCATTATCGTCAATTACTCTTGCACTTCATCCAACTCTAGAATTCACTTACATTTGTGTAATGACTTCCCCAAAAGTATGGTTACATACTTCTAGAACTATTATGCACATGATACATTGCTTTATGCATCCACTAGAACGTTTCACCATACATGCATCTTCATTGCTTCACCCTATAACATTCATACCATGCTTCCATTGCACTACTCTCATAACAATAATGTAGGCACTACCCCAAAACTGTATGGATAATCCTTGGAAATGTTTCTCTTATCTCCATGTATACATTAAGTCCCTTTTTTTAGAAGACTAACATCTTGACATATCAATCCATTTATAACAGATCTTCCCATAATGTACTTCTTTATCTTGAGCTTTGCTTCCTTTAGAGTGAAGAATCTTCCACTTCTTCCTCCACTTAAATGCTATTCTTTTTCACCTTGATTCCATTTAGTACTTTGATTAGAATAAGTGGATTGCTCCCAGTGAAGACCTTTACACATAATTATATCTTCTTTTAATACCAATCCTTCATGACTGTAGCTAGACACTTTCCTTAACATTATTCAATTTGGGCATTTTACCATCTTGTGAGGGATTCTTGACATAACATCGTGTCTTCAAGTTCCTCTTCTCATCCTTGATATCAGGTCCAAACACTTTCATATGCTATAAAACCATCATCCCATATTTCCATGCTTTGCATATCCATATGAACTTGTGGTACATGCGTGATCATGTACTATAGATGTATTTCCTACCTATAATCCACATATGATGTGCATAATTTTCATCTGGAATTCTTTCCCCAAACAATAATTTTATTAAGAGTCTTCCATGTTGCTCATTGAATCAAAATATCTGACTCAACAAACCAAATGCTCATTTTGAATAATTGTCTTTGTTCTTTTGTCTCCTATCCATAGAAATCACTTGCATTTATTATTTTTTATATATAACCATAACATTTGGTAACATTCACCCAACAACATTTGCTAACTAAACTCATAACATGCAATTCTAGAACATTTACATATTTTTTTCCCTTTTAAAATCACAAGAAACTCTCTTTCCAACTTCTTGGAAATTTCACTACTCAAATCACATTTATGGGTGGATAAATGGACTCCTCTATCCAACACCTTTCCAATGAATACTTCATTGCTCAAATCTGAGTTATGAGAAAAAAGTTATGCGTCCTTGAATATTACTCATTTACTCCTTCAACACATCCTTCAACCATGTGCAATTTTTAGCTATGTTTATGCATCCTTGCACCTGCTCCCTTGAAAATTTGATAGGAGCTCAACTGAGTTCCTTCATGACCATATTTTGAACATTCTATCCAAATTTCACCTTCATCTGAGCTTCAAGCTGCTAGATACAACCCACTGAAGTTTAAGGCCAATTTAAATTTTTATCCCTGAATGCTACAGGTGCCCTCTACCCCCTCCTCTGCATTTTGTATGACTAGAATATTAACTTATATCCACAGACGTCTTCTATGGCTCAAGATATTTCCATAGACTACTTCTATACCCCAATTCAATTATGAAGCAGGATGTCACGACCCTTATAATTTAACTACATCTCAAATTTACCTTGCATTGTTTGGCCTGCAACTTCCTCATACTAGCTTTGTTTGATGAACAATTTACATCGTTAGAAAGATCTCTCTGAATTCTATTATTTTAGATGAAAAATGTATATTACCTTGAAGGAAATTCAAATTTTATGAATTGAACTTCTCAAAAATGTCATTTAGGCCTCCGAAAATGGCCTACAAAAACATGACCTAGAAAACCCCGATTTTTCAGTAATTTTCAATCTTTTATGTAAAATCTAGCTATCTGTTGATCAAAAAAATTGATCAACTAGATTTACTACTCTTGGAATAAATAAAAAAATTCAATACTAGAAGAAGAAAATTTTGTTAGATTATCAGTTCACTGAGTAGCCCTCAGTCTCATATTTGTCATGCATTTTTCAGATTCAAAATCTGAGTTCGTATGCTCAAGATATCCACATTTTTTTCCTAACCGCCGAAAAAGGTGTCTTTTCCATGTGCAACATAACTAAGATATTATTGTAACCATGCTTATATTTTTGGAACCGTGATGATTTTCTTGAAACCACACTCGATTTTCTTGGTTCTCCATATTTAGCATTTCCTTGGTTCTCGATTTTCTTGGTTCTCCATATTTAGCATTTCCTTGGTTCTCGATTTTCTTGGTTTTCCATCACCATTTTCCTTCTTCCCACACTTAGTCTAATTTTATCTTGCGGGGATACCTTTCCATTCACCTTACCCCCGCTTTGCATTTCCTTACTCCCTATCCTCTCTGGTTATGTCCTTTCCCCGTACTTAACAATTTTTAAATAATTGTAGACCTACACTCCTTTCTTCCCCACCTCACCTCCACATGCTCTTACCCCTCACTCCCTTGCTCTCTTCTTCCTCACGACATTCCACACTTAACAATTTTTTAATCCTTCATCACTGCCTCCTGTGGACCTACTCTCCTCACCGCCCATCACTCCTCATCCCTCACTCCCTTATTTCTCCTTCGTCACCTCCATCCCTCCTTCCACACTCTCGTCACTCTCCTATTTCTCCATCACTTAACCATATTTCCTAAGATTTCACTCACCACAACATTATGACACATGACAGTGCACTATTTGTTACACATGGTATCCAATGGCACCATACAACTTGTCACACATGGAAATGAGTGGAGATATGACTTGTGGTAGATTATTGACCTATCACGTGAAGACACATGGAAGCATTTGGACTGATGAATTATCATGTTGACTGGGCATGAGGTGGAAGTTAATTGGGTATTTAAAATATTAATTAATTAACTAATTTCCTATGGAAGGTCAAATTCTAAAGTCTTAAGAGTCTCCTCTCAACTCACATTAGGTGTATGATACATCGTTTTAATATATACCATTAATTCTCCAAGAGTCCCATGCATGTGGGATTAAATTTCTATAAACAAAAGTTGAATTTCTAAAGGAGGAAGGCGAATTCAAATCAAGGGCCCAGATTCCTCGGTGAAGATCGATCAATGGTTGTTGAGTGTTAATCTTTTAAAGACCATATCTTGAGATATGGGAGTCGTATTTGAGAAAACTTTACCTCATTAGAAATAAATTATACAAGGAAGATTATGGAACATGTTTCAAGAGATGAAATAGGCTATGACTCTCTCATAAATTAAAAGAAAAATCATCTTGATTTTCATGGTTTGATAAGAGATATGCTTGGAACCTCAACTTCCTAAGGTCATATCTTGAGATCCATAACTCCAAATTGTGCTTAGGGGGACTCATTAGAAATATGAGATGATGAATATTGCATATAGAAAGTTTTCCATGGCTGAAAGAGAGAATATCTTACTTAGAAAATCAAAACATAGTCCAATTTTGTTAAAGGCATTCAAATTGAAAATTTGAAAATAAAGTTTTTTAAATAAACTTTATTAAAGGAAAAAGTGGGACCTACTTGGAGGCACAATGACATAAGTCATTAATGAGACTTCAATAAAAGATTAATTAAAATTTCTTTACTCCAGAAAGGAATCATGGAAATTTCTAGAAAGGAAACCCTAACTACTTCAAGAACATGGAAAACAAATTTAAAAGGGAAAGAAAAGACATTATGAATAGGTTGGTATTTAGAGGTTTCTACAATGATGAAGAGTCTGCAAGAAGAAAATATCTATATTTCCAAGATTATTTGAATTGGCCTACTAAAAATTTCCTCCCTACATGTTCTTCTTTATGTTTGTTTCCATCAAATATTTCATGTATTGTCAGACAAACATGAAGATTTGGGTTTGATTAGTTCCTTCTCAAAAGTATTCAACCATATTTTAATATTTAATGTCCATAGGAAAATAATCCCTCCTTGTAAAAAGGAAATTGTTGTTTAATTAAAATTTATCAATTTTCCATTGAGATTGTTGAGGTTGCTGAGATGACTTTATTTTTTTGAAAATGTTAAAATTTTCACATGCAGGATATTATTATTGATTCCTCTATAGAGAGATATTTCGAGGCATAAATTTAATGACCTATCAAGACTTGGTATTTTGAGAATGATATATTTAAAGTGTTCCTATCATATTATTTATTGAGTTTTAATGATGCACTCTTCTAAATTTATCTGATGACATGTCCATCTTTGTTTTTCCATTCTTCTTGCAAAACCATAGCAGATTCCAAGTTCATTTTATCTCACAAAAAATAAAGAATGTCTGTTGAATGGTGTAACACACCCAACCCCTAAGTAACCTTGTAAGGGATGAGATATCAGAGTTATTTCTTTTATCAATTATCTCAATCCCCTTTCTTCCAACTTCTTTGTCTTTTGCTCATTGAGAGCTTTCCAACAGTGGCAATTTTGCTCAAAACTGAGCTCTAGATCGAAATTTATGGCCTTTCTAAATTTCTTTGGTCTTTGACCTGTAAATTGATGACACATGGCATCCACATGACACCTCAACACATTCTCCATATGACATAATGACTATGTGGTGCCTGTAAATTCTGCCATGAGGAGGTTTCGCTCAATGCAGAACCATCAATGTTATTGCTCGAATTCTTTATTGGTATTCTCATTACTCGCCTTTGACATATATGGTATCGAAGGATATTCCATTTTGATACCATCTGTTGAGAGCTAGAACGTTTCGAGCAATTTTTCTTCTTTGAAATCAAGCTATCGAGGAATATACCCCTCTCCTTGATGGATGACCATAAGAGTAAGTCATAATCTCCCAATAGAGGGTTGAGATTGATTCGGGGCTTAATATTCTCCTGCCTGGTTGACCCCACTAAACTCATCCACTTATGGGTAAGTGACACCTGTCACTATAAACTCACTCTAGATGCCTCGCTAGCATGCCACGACATCCATGATGTTATAACTTCATTCTATTGGCTCAGACAAGACTCATGGAATATAAATGGATATCGTTTTTTCTCTCCATTTACTAAACTATGGTCGAGATCTTGCCTCTATCATACTCATATTCCCAATCCATCGAAGGATTACTTAGGATCCATCGAAGTCATGCTATGAAAACAAATAACACTGGGACAACTACACTAGCGCTCAATCCCTTCACCTAGTCAACTATTGACACACGCCTCCGCATTGATGCTCCCCGTCAGCTCTCAGCCTTCCAAATTACTAGTGGGACCCGTAATTCTCATAATGATCAACGACTGGGAATTCATCCCTCCCACTTCGAGATCTACATTTCACATTCGCCTGAATTTGGGTTTTTTTCTTTTCTTCGGAGTTATTCTCACAATACATGAGATTTCCTTCCGAAGGTTTCACTCCATCATGTTTTTTTTGGATTCATTTCCACATCATCCGAGGGATCTCTCTGACACAACGACCATGAAATCCCACCGATCAATGGTCACAATATCTTTAGATCAACAATTGTGGTTCTTCATTAACCAACACAGGATTTACATAGTCATAATTTTCCGCTTTAAGGACTTAGCCATTTTCTAAGCCCTGCAAGACTTCAATTTCTAACTTTCAAGGATTGAATATGATTCTGAAGCCTTTACAATTTTTCAAACTTAGACTAATGCCTCGCATGAGTTGCAGGCTCTCCACACAGGGAACATATGGGGTATTCGAGAAGATATCACTTTGTATTCATTCATTTTTACGATTTAAGCAAGCATTAGTATACATCACAACATAGCTCATATTACTGCATTCAAGTCATAGTTTAAGTATACAAATAGTCTATTGGATTTCAAAATTAATATGTACTAACACACAATTGTTCCATTCTTGAACATTCACATAAATCATTCACAATCAGTTCAATACAGATGAATACTTATCTGATAACGAAATGATCCAATCCAACTAAATGAGAGAGGATGTCTTTCCTCCCAACCTTAGGCCTTGTTGTAGAGTCAGTTCCTACAACATGCCACCCCCGTGCCACACCATGATACCACCAAGAAAATTAACTCAACAGGGTTCCAAGTATGCATTGATCCTAGAAGGTTACTCTCCTTCTTCCTCTGACACAACAAAAGTTTCCACTTCCCACTGAGCTCTAGATATCTATAGGTTTATGAGGTGCTTTCTCAACTGAATTTCATCTGCACAAGGGATTCCCTTCTCTGCTTAACAGTCTCTGAGTGAGCTCCCAATACCACTGTCGATTTATGTTCAGTAAGCACCAAGATGCAACCCACTATTTCTCCAATTTGGGAATCCAGGTAACCTCTATTCAGGGTGATCATCAACAACTTGGAAAATCCTTCTATTTTATTCTAAGAAGTTATTCTTTTCTTTCTTAATAAAATCATATGCACTTCTACACTCAGTTTCACGTCTCTTATCCCTTTTCTCTTCTGAGTCTTGTAATTCTTTCTTCAGTCCCTGGGTATTGTCTTTGTTTTCTAGGCTCTCTCTCCTCTCTGATACCACTCTTCTCTGTGCATCCAAGTTTTTCCATATCTCTCATCCTATGCACATTTCATTTTTCCTTCTCTAGTCTTTTTCTCCATCCCCTCGGGATCTCTGTAATGTCCGATAGATGTAACCCGCAATCCACCCTTTTTCAATTTGAAGGGGAGGTTCGTGGTACTTTCCTGTTAGTCATTCAATTCTCCATTCTTTCTATGCATGGGCCAATTGTTGTAGTCATCAATACACAACCACCTCTATGAAATTATCTTTAATATAAACATGGTCTCCTCCATTAGTCTGGTGTGCTAGTGGGTGAAATCATCATGTTTGTAAGAATAGAATAGCTTGTTGTGCAAGCTTCCTATTTTGTTCACTGATGCATCTCATATCCATTTCACTCAACCATCCCATTAGTCCTCTACTTCATCAATTTCCTTTGGTGTATCATGGCTAGTACTTATCAAGGTTATTCCCTCTCAGTAAACAATTTGGTGTTTATATTAAATCAAAACAAAATTACGTGCCTCATATTGTTAACATATGAAGTTTGTGCATAATTACAGTCTTGGGAGAAAACATGGTGTTACATTCATCTGTCCCTTAATGAAACATAGTCCTCGATGTTTAAAACACTATGATTTTTACAATTATACAGTAAAAGAAAAGGGTATGCCAATCTCATGGCATATTCCAACTCCCATGTAGCTTCATCGACTCCAAAGTGATTCCATTGCACCTTGACTTGTGCGATGGCTTGGTTTTAGAGCATTGTTTATTTCCTGTCCAAGATGTGTTGGGGCTCTAGATGGAAGTGTCCCTATGGTTCCACCTATATTACAGTCCAATCAATAATGTGATTAGAATCATGTACATATTTGTTTAAGAAGGACACATGGAATACATTATGTTCTCTAATAGTAGGTGGTAAAGAAAGTATGTATGCTCTTGGTCCTATTCTCTCTAGGATTTCAAATGGACTGCAATATCTGGAAGCCAATTTAGCACACATCCCCATTTTTAGGGAAATTATCGTGGGTTTCACCCGAAGATATAGATGGTCTCATGTTTTGAACTCTATGGGGCTTCTCTTGCTATCAACATAGCTCTACCGTCTATCTTGGGAAATTTTCAAATTCTTCCTTATCTGAACCATGGCTTGTTCCATTTCCTTCAATAATTCAAGCCCAAGTGTAACTTTGTCCACTGGATTATTCCACCTAATTGGAACTCTACACTTCCTTCCATATAGAGCCTCAAATAGGCTCATCTTCAATGATTCTTGATAACCATTGTTGTTCGCAAATTCTACCAAAGGTAGATATTCTTCCCATTGCTTGGTTTTATACATAACATGCATTCGTATCATCTCCTCTATAATTCTATTCACCCTTTCGTTCTAACCATTGGTTTGAGGATGGTAGGCCCAGTTGTGTCTCTAAACCTGTAAACAAGCTTCACCGAAAATTTGAGGTGAACTTGGTATCTCTGTCTGAAATTATGGTTTTAGGAAAACCGTGCAAATTGAATACCTCTTTCATGAAAGCATTTGCAACACCTATGGATTTAAAGGTAGACTTTATGGGAATGAAATGGGCTATATTTCTCAACTTATCCACTACATCCATGATTACATCATGTCGTTTGACTATCTTTGGCCAACCCATGATAAAATCCATGGAAAGCACTTCCCATTTCCAGTATGGTATCTATATGGGTTGCAATAGTCTCGCAGGGTGTTGATGCTCGACCTTCACCTGTTGACACTCTAAACACTTCGAGATATAACGAGAAATTTATTGCTTCATCTCAGGCCAATAATACAATTGCTAACTGTTGTCACCATTTTTTGGTAACCAGGATGACTGACATATGGCCTCCTATGGAACTCATCCATAATCAATTACCTCAGGTATACTAAATTAGGCACATATAGACTCTTATTTTACATCAACAGGTTATCATCCCTTAGTTGAGATCCTTCATACCTCTTTTCCTTAGGTTCTTGCTACAGATTTTCCTTCACTATATTGAAGAAATCATATTTCGACAAGAGGGTCTTAATCCTTTGTTGAATATTGGAATCTCCTACACTTACCGCTTCTAAGTTTATTTTCTGAATGCTTTGGTTAAGTGCTTCAACTACTTTGTTCTTTTTTCCTTTTATATGCTTAATTTTGAAGTCAAACTTACTGATCAATGCCATCCACCTGTCCTATCTAGCATTCAACCTTGGTTGGTCAAACAAATACTTCATACAACAATGGTCAGTCATGAGGATAAATCTCCTCCTGAGCAGGTAATGTCTCCACATCTTCAACGGATGTACAATTGCGACAAGTTCTAGGTTGTGGGTAGCATACTTCTGCTCATGTTCATTCAACTTCTGTGATTCATAAAAAGCACTTGTCATTCTCGCATGAAAACTCCACTGAGTCCCTCCTTTCAAGAATCTGTGCAAACCAAGAAGCATTTTTCTGGGTATACAATCCTTAAAACAAGGGTGTTGGTCAATAGTTGTTTCAATTGTGGGAAACTATCTTTGCACTCTAGTGACCACACAAATATCTCTCCCTTCCTTTGTAGTGACATAATAGGATTTCCAATCTTGGAAAATCCTTTGATAAATCTCTTGTAATATCCACCCAATCCCATGAAGGATCTCACTTTCGTCACATTTCTAGGGGCTGGCCAATCCATGATTTCTTTGATGTTTGCAGGGTCTACTGCAACTCCTTCGACTGAGAATACATCGCCTAGATACTGGATTTCCTTCTTAAAGAAACCACACTTGCTAGATTTTTCATATAGTTGGTGCTCTCTTAACACCTGTAACACCATCCTGAGATGTTCTTCATGCTCCTCTTGATTCTTGGAATACACCAAAATGTCGTCCACAAACACTAATAAAAACTTGTCTAAATACTTGTTGAACACACTATTCATAAAACACATGAATGTTGTTGGTGCATTTGTAAGTCCAAACGACACCACAACAAACTCATATTACCCATAGCTTGTCCTAAAGGTTGTCTTGTGTATGCCTTCATCTTTAATCCCGACTTGATGATATCATGATCTCAAATCTATTTTTGAGAAAACCATAGCTCCTCTGAGATGGTCAAATAGATCATCTATTCTAGGCAAATGATACTTGTTCTTGATGGTCATCTTGTTTAGTCGCCAATAATCGATGCATAATGTTAAGATGCCATCCTTTTTCTTTACAAATAGGGTTGGTTCTCCCCATTGGGACACACTCGATCTGATGTAACCTTTGTCCATCATTTCTTTGAATTGCATCTTCAGTTCCCCAACTCTGGCACACTCATCCTGTAAGGCACTCTCAATGCTAAGACTACTCTCGACACAAGATCAATTGAAAAGTCAAGGTATCTTTTTGGAGGTAATCCATGCACCTCCTTAGGAAACACATCCATGAACTCCCATAACACTAGATGGTCTTCAACCTTCAACTCACCACTTTTTGTTGAATTTAGTATTTGTATAGCATACATGGGACACCCTCTTCTGCTAAACTTCTTGAGTTGTAACACTAATATTTGTCTCACAGAGACTAGATGTCGAATACCTTGGAAAATTCTTGTATTGCCTTACATTTATAAATTCATTTGTTCATAAGTTGTTGTGTCATGATATATACATAGAGACTAGTCACTTTCCTAACTCTTGTTGTATTTGATTGTTTTCCTTTGTTTTTTCTCCAAATGAATGATTATTTAAAAACCTTTTTATTATAATTTGAGCATGAATGACTATCTCTTGGTGCATGGATTTACAATCACGTATTTGTTTTAATTTAGATTAATCATTCTTTCTTTTTCTATAGAAGCCATTACAATAATATACTCCTTATGAGCTCAACATGTCACTTGGATGAATTGAAGCCGGATGGGAAGGATGACAATCATTCCTCCCAACCACCCAAAATAAACCCAATTGACATGAAAATTTTTAGTTATAAATTTTGAAACTAATTTTTTTTCCGAAATATATATTTATCATTAATAATTTTTTATTCAAAATTTTGTTTATTTTTCCTATAAAATACTTGCTTAAATTGATATTTTCATTCAATTTTATAAAAATACCTCATAAATTGTGTATTAGTTTATTAAATATTTACTTACATTACCTATATATCATTTTATTAATATTCACCTAAAATATTAGGCACACATATAATATTTCATTCTTAAAAAATTAAGAGTGAAGCATTTCTCTTCATCATTCTTAACTATCCAAATATACTAAAACGCACAATTTAATATTGAACAATATACTAAAAATCATAATTTAATATTGTTTTCAAGAATTCGTTATTCATGTATGCATTTTAGGTAAAGAAATCATTGATCACAAATATTTTAGGTGAATGTGTATGTATTGATTAAAATAAAGAGTTATAATGCTAAAATAATTTTTATTTTGTTTTTCTTTTTATTATTTGAGGATAAAAAATAAGATAAGTGTTCCCTTTATCTACAGATTTATAATTTATTGACGTATTTATTGCGATGTGTATATATATTAGATTATATTATGTGTGTGATTGACTTAAATTTGGTCACAAGCATTTAGTTGTCATGGCTTTATGTTAAATGTTGTTTGTTAAATTTAGTTACATTTTATCATTTTGCATAGGCGTGCATTTATTGTATTCTAGGTTTTTAATGGTAGATTTATTTTGTTATGGAGATATGGTTTCTAAAGACTCGAATTTTAAGAACCTATTTATTACTTTTTTATTACCATGATAAAAAGTCGTGGACAAAGACACCACAACAAATGTAAAGAAGTCAATTTGATACATCGTTTCTATTTGAAAAACAACTATGTTAAATACATATGCTATAAGAAAAATAATTTTATATCTTAGTTTTGTTGACAAACTATTACAACAGAATTTTTGTGGATTTGCATCATTTTATGGGTACAATAACTTATATGAAATCGACGTAAAGTTTATTGGGTAGAAATCAATTTAATTTTAATCAATTTAGGAAAATTAACCAACAAGATGGAAAAATTGATGAATGGTACTTGAAAAGAAAAATTGACTACTTGTAAAACTCACCATAAGAAAGTTGATGAAAATTTTACTCAAAGACAATGGAATGGGGTGATAGGGATAGACATTCACAAGGATGACGTGTGTCTAACTATGAAAGTGACATTTTCTTAGTGTGAGGACTATGAAGGGATGATAGAGAGGGTAGGGGATGATGGGAGCGATAATGAATTGTGCACCAAACTAGAGTCTAACCTCTTATGATGTGTTCATTTTGGTACTTGTAGCATGATGATTTTATTAAGAGAATTAATGCAAGAAGAAAAGAGGAACATGGTAACAATTGCATATTTTATGGCTCTAGTCTTGACATTTTCAATGATTTTTAAATTATACATGTGGTAGATATTGATATTAAGAATTATATTTCTCTTCTCATAAATTTGTTAGTGGGTAGCAATTTTCTACTGCATCAAGTTCTAGTAATTCAAAGGGGCTCTATGAATTGTGACTTGGTCTCACATCCTATGGGTATCAAGTCCACCCCCCTTGAACTCATTCAACCATACATAACAAGTTAAGATAACATATAAAAGGCATAACGAACATGGGGAAATCAGTCATAGTAGGTATAGAGGTTGACTAAGGAAATGTAGAGTTGGGATGTTGACAAAGGAAACAACAATAGCCTATGATAACATATTTGAGGAGGATATTGAAAGGGAAGTGAAGGAAATTAAGGATAGAAAGAGAAAACAAAGAAGCATGACCTACACTCTCCAAGATGTTAAGAAAAATTTGGAATGAATTTCAAACATTGGATTTTCGACAAGTAGGGATACTAAACTCTTGAACATGGTGGAAATCTAGAAACATATGAAAACTCATAGCCATGACATTGGAAATAGAAGATATTCAATGAAATGAAGTCCTAATAAACTAAACCAATTGAAAGGGAACTAAACCATATTAATAAATGAAGTCCTAATAAACTAAACCAATTAAAAGAGAATTAAACCATATTAATAAGAAATATAGCAATCTTATCCATAAAATTTAGGGGTCTAAGAATATAAGTAAAAAATAAAAATAGAAAGAACAATCCAAAAACATAAAGAAGAGGAGTTTGGCCATGTAGAGAAAATGCATTCTAAAGAAGTTGCCACGATCAATCCACAATAAGACTTACCTCCAATATTTATCAATATTGACTTAGACACAAGAAGACTTACCTCCAATCTTTATCAATATTGACTTAGACTTTGATGATTAGCTATGATATTTTTAAATATATGTTGTTTCATAGGTTTTATCTTTTGATAAAGTTGTGCTAAGTTTAATAAGTTTAACATGTTTATGTGATACACTAAATACAACTAGATAAATGATAAAATACCATAGCGCACACAAATAAGTGAGAAGGGCATACAGGATCAGTTGTTTTAATTTAATTAGATGTCATTGCCCCAACCTTATCTTGATAAATTATGGATTATCAGGTGTGTCAATGAATCACATATTTATATTTTCAAATTTATTTCAGCACCATGTCATTCAATGATTTCACAAGAATCACATATAAGATATTAAAATATATTTCTGTATTTTCACAAAACAATGAATCTTTCATACTATGTTCGTTGGGATAACAACTTTATAGGTTTAGAATCATTGGGTAGCTTGTTATATACATTGTGGCAGTAATTGTGTGGGAGTCTCTCAATGAATCTTTATATTAAGTCTATTATGGAGGGAACCCACTTTTCGTAGATCTTTATATTAAGTCTATTATATTGTTGGGAATAGGTTCAACCAGTTTCTCAAGATTTTGAGTAAATATTACATACTATGATTGTGCAAATATTCTCGGTTTTACAAGCCATTGGAAATGATGAGTTGCATACATTGATAATACCATGTCATCAGTAATTATGTCAGATTCAAAGAGATCACAAATTTCTCTTAGTGGAATATCTTTAGTTGTGCATTCTATATTTAAGTACGTTGGGTCCACTGCGCTTTTGTTGATGTCGAAGTATCTCCACCAATATGATAGCCAAACATGATATAATCCCCTCATACTAGTATATACACTTCTGAATTTCAATAATATGAAATAAGTCTTATTCCTATTCTCTTTCCTGAGAAAATTCCACCATGCCTTTTTGTATTCACTGTAATTTATGTATGTTCCGAAGAACTTTTGTGTGGGATCTTGACCTGGCCAACGAGCATAGGAGAAGGGCCTATCAAGTGAAAAATATTTATGACATAATCTTGTATTATTATTAGACTGTAGCCAAATCAAGTTTATATCTCTGAAGGTGTAGCATAAAGCTGAAGTAGCATCATCTGTAGCTCTGATCGATCTGACATAAAGCATGTCTAAAATTTTCGAGTATAAAATGAGATTCTTCTGAGTTCTGGAACATAATTTGGTAGGAGATCAATTGGCTACAAATTCATATCGAGAACTTCAGTTCTTCTGAGTTTCCACGTAGGTTTCCATAATTGGGCATGTATTTCCTAATCTTCATTGTCTGGGATATTCCTTATTTTTTTGCCTTCATTTTTCCATTCAGTAACAATGACTAGACAATGTCTTTATGCATTTGATCTTTCTTATATTGTAACCATGTTTGCTTGTCCTCGCTCGCGTGTTCCCTTGCTCACTTACACACGCTCTCTTGTTTTCACACTCGCTTGGAGGTTTTCTCTACTAAGAAAATCAGGGATAGAATTTTCAGAGCCTCTGATGTGTTCAATATCAAAATCAAAATTTGCAAATAGAGCTTTCCATCTTGCAAATTCTTCTTCACTTGCTTTAGTTATTTTCTTATGTAACACCTTGTTCATTGCAATAACATTATTTATGAGCATAATTTTTTTATTGATGAGATAGATTTCAAACTTATTGATTTCATTGAGAGCCTCCTTTATTTCTTTGTGAATTGTTTCATAGTTATTTTCGTTGTCAAGCCAGGTCCCTGAAGAAAAATTTATTCTCTCCTCATGTGGCTTTGATGTCCTTACCTTAACTTGTTTAAGAAGTTCTCCCCATCATTGTCACTGGAATCAGACTCGACAATTTTAAAGAGTTCATCACTTGCAACATGCAGTATTGCCAAGTGCCTGACTTTAGATATTATTTTTCTCACAAGCTCAGTGTGTGCTTCTGTCCAAGGCATATGATCCTTTTTGAGTCTGTCATTCAAAAAATTTCTATCTTTAGCACAATCTTTATAAAAATGACTGACATAGTTCAAGCTTCCTAGAAAGCACTGGAGTTGGGTCTTATCCGTTATTTTGTTTGGAATTTTTTTTGTAAATGCCATTGCATGAGTCTGAAGAGAAATTTGGCCATTTGAAATTGTGTAACCTAGAAATTTGAAGAGGTTTTAAAGAGCTCCATTTTCTTTTTAGAAAGAAATAGACTAGACTACTTGATGAACATTACAAACATCTCCAAATTCTTGAAATGTTGGTCTATGGAATCTTAGAAGACTAATATATCATCTATGCAGACAATTAGCTAGTCAAACTATGCATTTAAAGTGCCATCCATAATTTGGTAGGAGAAGAATTGGCTGCAAATTCATATCGAGAATGTCAATTCTTCTGAGTTGCTATGTAGGTTTCCATAATTGGGCATATACTTCCCAATCTTCATTGTCTGGGATATTCCTTATTTTTTCACCTCCATTTTTCCATTCAGTAACAATGACCAAACAATTTATTTTTGCATTTGATCTTTCTTGTTTTGTAACCACATTCGCTTGTTCCCTCCCTTTCTTGCAGATGCTCGCTTGAAGGTTTTCTCTACTAAGAAAATCAGGGATAGAATTTTCAGAGCCTTTGATGTGTTCAATATCAAAATAAAAATTTTGAAATAGAGCTTTCCATCTTGCAAATTTTGCTTCACTTGCTTTAGTGATTTTCTTATGTAACACCTTGTTCATTGTAACAACATCAATTCTGAGCATAATTTTTTTTATTGATGAGATAGATTTTGAACTTATTGATTGCATTGAGAGCCACATTTATTTCTTTGTCAATTGTTGCATAGTTCTTTTCGTTTTCAAGCCAGGTCCTTGAAGAAAATTGTATGATATCTTCATGTGGCTTTGATCTCCCTACCTTAACTTGCTTAATACCTACTCCGCATCCTTGGTCACTGGCATCAGAATCGACAATTTTAAAGAGTTCATCACTTGAAACATGCAGTATTGGAAAGTGCCTGAATTTAGATTTTATTTTTCTCACAGCCTCAGTGTGTGCTTTTGTCGAAGGCATAGGATCCTTTTTGAGCCTATCATTTATAATTTTTCTATCTTTAGCACAATGTTTATAAAAATGACTGACATAGTTCAAGCTTCCTAGAAAGCACTAGAGTTGGGTATTATCAGTTATTTTGTCAGGAATTTTTTCTGCGAATTCCATTGCATGAGTCTGAGGAGGAATTTGGCCATTTGAAATTATGTGACCTAGAAATTTGACAGAGGTTTTAAAGGCTCCATTTTCTTTTTAGAAAGAAATAGACCAGAGTGCTTAATGACCTTTAAAAACATCTCCAAATGCATGAAATGTTGGTCTATGGAATCCGAGAAGACTAATATATCATCTATGTAGACAATTTGCCATTTAAAATATGCCTTTAAAGTGTCATCCAAAGCCCTTTGAAATTTTGTCGGAGCATTCTTAAGACTGAAGGGCATAACATTCCATTCATATTGACCCACAGGTACACTAAATGCAGTTTTGAATTTGTCTTCCTCCTTTATAGCCACTTGCCAAAATCCAGATTTTAAATCAAACTTTGAGAATATCTTTTCATTTGGTATTCTATTGACCAGACTAGATTTGTGGGGTATAGGATAAGTATCATCAACTACGACTAAATTTAAAGGAGTATAGCTTACTACCAATCTTGGGACTCCTCCAATATGATCATAATGTTTATTAACATAGAATCCATAGCAATTCCATGGGCTAATGGATTCTTTGATCAATCCTTTTTTGAATAATCCTTGGATTTCTTGAGAACACAGTTTCTGATATTTAGCATTCATAGGTATTTCTCTTCTTTTACAAGGTTTTCCCTCATAGCTATATTTGTATGGTAATTCAAAAAAATGAGTTTTTCTTTCCCAAAATGCAGTTGGGATTTCTAAGCATACATGATCTTCAAATCTTTTTTGCAGTTGATTAATCCTGTCTTGATTTTTTAGCTTCGAGTTATTGATCAATCCTTTGGTTGCTCTTTATTTGTTGGAGTTCTTGAATCTTTTTCTCTTTCTTTATAAGAGTATGAAACATTTGGACCATTTAGACAACTTAGGGACTGATACAAATGGGAGTACAATTTATCTCCTTGCTATTGTAATAAAATATCTAGATTTTCCATTTGGCATTTTTTTAGAACCATGTGGTTCAACAGTGGCCAAAAATGGAGTACCTAATAGACAAGGTACTAAAATTTCTGCAAGTGAAAACTTCAGATTCAAGCAGTAAGGTCCAAAACATAACTTGACCCTTTCAACTTCATATTCCATCTTTAGGGTTTGATTACCTATGCCAATGGCTGCATTGTTATTTTTAAACCAATAAAAAGAAGGAATATAATCGTTATTCAGGATGTTAAAATCAAATCCTGAATCGATCAATTCTTTCAATTTCAAGATTTGACCTTGAATAGTCATCTTAATCATCACATGATATTGCTGATGCTGGATGCCCATTATTCTCATAGAATTCAAACCTTCTATAGAATTTGTTTCAAATGTACTAATGTTGGTATTTTCATTTTGAGGAATTTCTTCTAGGGAAGGAATGAATTGTAGGGCTTGGATTTGTTGTTTTAACCCTCTTATTTCTTGTCTATCCCATGAATCAACTTTGTATCCATCCTCAATTTCTGATTCTTTTTCAATCTTTTCTAATCTTTTCTTAATTTCTGCAACTTTCTTCTTAAGATTATTTATTTATTTTCCCAAATCATTTATAGTCAAAGGTCTCATCTTATAATTCTGTTTTTGTCTAATAAATGACTTGGTATTCCTTTCAAAGGAAGAATCTATGAACATTGGCTTCTTACCTGAGTTTGTGGCTATTGTTGGTTGTTGAAATTTTACCATGCTTTTTAGAAATGAATCTAAGAGTCCAACCTTCATTTCTCCTTCTTGCAACAATTTGTTTTGTGCCAGCATATGGGCATCTCCGTCAGATTAATTTTGAGCCAAACATATTTCAGGTTCCGTTTCATCTTCATCTTCTTACTCATCTTGTGTTTATTCATAACTTGAAGACTCTGTCTGGAAAATACACAACTTTGGATCTTTACAACTGCAATCATTTGCTATAAGTAACATTTCTTCATTAGAGGATTCACTAGAGCAATATTCAAATTCATAAGTGTTAGTACACTGGCAACATCCTTCTTGAAGCATATAAACTTCTTCTCTCTTAGGAAAATGATGATGTGGGCATTGATTTGTATCATGGTGACTTGAGACACATCTGTTGCAGCGAATTGATATTATTTACCTAGAAGACTCAACCTTTTGTCTTGCCTTTTGTTGTGAGATCTTACCTTTATTATTATTAGATTGTTCACCTTGTGGACATCTATTATCCAGGTGTCCTGGTTTTCCACATAACCAACAAGCTAGGTTGGCCTTACTTTGTTGTTTGGAAGATTGCAATTTGATGTCTTCTGGGGATTAATAACGAGACGTTGTGTATTTCTTATAATGACCTATTTTCCTCTTATCCTTTTGGTAAGACTTGGACTTCCGCTTATTATATTTTTGGAATATTTGTCTCATGGATTTCTTTGCCCTTTTCTTTCTTCTAAGTGGGTCATCTAGGGTCATACCATATTTTCTGTAGATAGATCTACTATCTGGTAATTTTGATATCTTTTGTATTGACTTTGTAACCTTCATGTTAGCACACAATCCTACTAGGGAAGAGGTAATGATTGTGTAAATTTCTCCCCAAGTAGAAAGCTCATAAGGCTGAACAAAAGATTTTTGTACTTTTAAATATTCAACAAATTTGTTGGGGAGAGAGGAAAGATATACTTGCTTCCAGAGAAGGTTTTTTCTATCTTTTAATTCGTATATCCTTTGGGTCCATTCTCTGTGAAAATAATCATAATTGGGCATTCTCTTACATTTCATTCCCATTAGAATTCTGGCATGTTTATAAGAGAGTTATTGCTATATTCCACACCAATGTTCAAGAATGAATGTAGTTAATGCACCTATCATATTATTTTTTTGGCCATCTTCTTTGAATACTTTATCCCCATTTTCATATTTAACTTGTTCCTTTTTCCATTTTCTCAGCTAGGGCAGGTGAAGACTCTATTTCCCACAATTTATCCAAAGTTACTGTAAAAAATTGTATAATAGACTTAAATTCTTCTATTTCATTTTTCCCTTTCAAGCACATGACTCTGTAGGAAACATACATTATGTCTATAAATTGACCGATTTGCCTTGTCATCATACTATCTATGTTCCATTCTGGGAAATTTTCATTTGTAAATGTTTAATGCCATTACTTCTGCATAACTAAAGAAAGATTTATCTAAGAAATGGAAAACATATATGTCAATAAAAGATTTGTTGATATCCTTTTATGAATGACATACTTTACCAAAAGGAAACAATTCAAATGATGTCTTCCAAATAAATTTTCATTACCAAACACAAATGGAAAGCCTTAGATGGAAAAAGAGCTAAGACAAATTTTCCTTTTCCCCTTTTTAAGGGAATCATTCTAGGAGAAGAGGAAAAACAAACGAAGGCTACTCCCCTCATGATGCACAAGGAAGAATATCAATAAACAAATTTAGAGAAAATACTCCAAATTATGTCTAAACAGTTAAATTGGACAAATACTGCTCTAAGAGGGATGACAACACATATTTTTGTAGCCAATGACTATACTAGGAAGCAACAAATATATCAACTTCAAGTCTTTACAAATCAAGTTTCTTCCAGTATAATCTCTATCAATTCCCACGTCTTTGAAATCAAAAAACACTTTAGAAAGTCAAAAATACTCTTCAAAAAGAGACCATGAAGAACTAATGAAAGGATTAGGTAAGGCTTTTAAGAACGTAGGGGAATCTATTATTAAAGTATCATAAAAATATGGAAAGATTCCCGAAAAACCAATTCCTAGTTCTTACTTATTTCCACAAAAGGTCTCATCAGTAAATCTACAGTCTACATTCCTGAAGAAACTGATTTGAAGATAAGGTTTCCAGTCCATTTTCCCCAGAACAAGAATAATCATCCTCAGCTCATCTTCTGGTTACACAATCTCATATTCTCCCTAATAAAGAAGTAGATCCTTGGAACATGACTAGGGTTCCAGCTCCAGAACTTTATGGAAAAGGCAAGCTACCATAGGCACAAACATTTACAGATGCAAATTTCCCAGAATGGAACATAGATAGTATGACCACAAGCCAAATCCATCAAGTTATAGACATAATGCATGTTTCCTATGAAGTCATGTGCATGAAAGGTGCTTGAAAGGGAAAAATGAAATAGAAGCATGTAAGTCTATTATACAATGTTTTACACGAACTTTGGCTAAATGGTGGGAAATAGAGTCTTCACCTGCTCTTTGAACCATGTTTATATGAATTCATGTAACATCGATATTATTATGGATCATCAGGAATTCAAAGAAGATTTATGGACACAAGATGCCAATTTCCTGACCTGACTTCTGGGCCTGGGTTAGATGGTCCAAGTATTCAGTTTCCTTCTTCGGAATCAGTTGAGGCTACAACATCATGTGGATTGAACAATATATTACAGCCTGTTGCAATACTGAATGAAACTAGGGATCATGATGGATAACAAACTGATATTTCATTGGAAAATTCTGAATTATGCTATTCATCTGATCAATACTTCTGGCCAAGTCTCACATATCAATCCTGAACTATTGAATCTGTTGTGTCAAAAAAATTTGAACCACTAAACAAAATCTAGAGAACGGCCTCATGTTATAGATGGAATGAGATGATGGAAAGGCTATTACCACAAAATCATGTGAAAGCCTGCATTGACGATCCAATTAACAATGTAAGCACCCTTGAATTCTCCTTCAATTCTAGTCAATATCCCAAGCATTCTGACCTCGTCAGCATTGGTGATTCAATGAAATTATGGTCTAGATTCAATCAAAATACTTAAGAGAATTACAATTCTTAGGATTGGGGGAGCCTCGGACTAGCGTTGCTTCTCGTGAGAGAAGGAAGAAGATTGGTGAAAAACTTAGGTCGCTTGAGAGGCTTATTCATGGCTGCATGAGTAACCGTGACACGACCAGAATGCTTGAGGAGGCCAACAAGTACTTGAGGTTTCTTCAGGCCCAGGTTCATGTGCTTGAATCTTCATGCGAGCACTCTGTACCAGTGTTGCCAGAGCGTGGGAGCGTATTTTTCAAAAAATGGTCGGGAGCGAAGCGTCTCTAAAGCATTTATATATATATATATATATATATATATATATATATATATATATATATATAT
>ML777378.1:963474-996144 GCA_009831015.1 Picea engelmannii | reverse complement strand
CGAAAACCAGGATCTGTACCATCAAGTGTTCAATTGAATTACAATTCCATTCGCAGCTGCAGATTTGGAATTGAAAATGGAGCTGTTAATATTAATAATTTCAGGCCAAAGACAACAGGATTTTCCATGCCTGGAACTAATTTTGTGATGATGAGAGAATTTTCAAAGGAACAAATGCTCAGTATCTTGGTGACGTCCTCTATAATTCAAAGAAATTTTTATACTACAGAACTCTACATGTGCATTGGGGATCAGAAGATGTCGGTCTCTAGTGCAGGTACAAATATTCTGACATGATTATTTGTAAATTTTGAGATTTATGTATAAAAGTACAATACTACCTTCCTCTAGTCTGGTTCAGATACTATAGTAACATCAACTATCCTCTAATCTGGTTAAAATGTAATTGAACAAGATTTCCATCAGTTTCTCTACTATAGTCTGGCTCAATCGCTGTCCTCTAATATGGAAAAGATGTAATTGATCAAGCTTGCCATCTGTGGCTCTTTAATTTGATTTCAAATTTTACTTGAATTGTCCTTTGTTTCGGATTTTTATTAATTTTCTCTTTTATGGTATCTTCATCTCAAGATCCATGCTATGCAGACAAGAAGACAAGGCGAGGTCTATCTATTGAGGTCATATATTTTGTCAATGAATTGAATACTTCATATAGTATAATTACTCCACTAATTTCAACTCAATGATTTCTTTCTAATAAATTTAATGTTTAATGAAATCTAAACTAATTTAACTCTTATATACTTTTTCTAAGAAAAAAACACTTTCGATGCTATTCATATTAAATTAAAAGAAATTTTCTATTACATATGTTGTCTAACTCACAAGATATGACTTGATCTATCATAATATCACTTGATGATAAAAAAGGACTATTATCTACATATATGAGTTTAACAACAAAGGAATAGATCCATTACATACAAAGAGGAGAAAACAAAGTCTCATAAACTATAAGGAAGTTATAACTTCATGGAAGACACTTCACAGGGGGAGGTACAAAACCCTTAAGCACTAATTTGAAATCAGAAAACATAGCAAGACCCTGAGTTGACCACAAGATCTTCAATATTTTCTTAAAAAAAAAATTTACTTGTTCCTTTCCAAGGGATTTCTTTGACAAAGAATCAACCAAAGAGTTGAAATGCCTGTGAATATGAATGCAATGAACCCATATAAAAGTCTTCTTAAGATACAGGACCTTCTTCAACAAAGGCTGTAAAACCAAGACATTCAAATGAGCTTCGCCTGCAAACCAATCCAAAATCACCTTTGAATCACCAACCACCATTAATTTTTCAATATGAAACCTCTAAGCAAAGGAAAGAAGACACCATAATTCGAGCAACTCTGCCTTAATATTAGACCCAGAGCCAATTGCAAGATGAATGCTAAAGATGTGATTTGCACTGATTTTTAAAACTACAACAACTCCACAAACTCCCTCAACAACAGTGCCATCAAAGAATCCTAAAGGCTTATCCCCAAAATAGATTGGATTCAGAAAGGAATCAACATTGTCATAACAAAAATCACAAGGAAATTCCTTGATAGCCAACAAGATCTTGGAAACCACTTCATAGATGTTCTTTGAAGAGTTTTCAAACAGAATTTTGTTCCTGAACTTCCAAATGCCCCACATTACAAAGAAAGGGACATTCCTAAACTTCATACAAGAGAGCGACCAAAACATTAAGAAATCATTTAAAGGCTCTCAGAAACTGATACCACTAACCTTGTAAAACTCGCAAACCTATTTCCATATGACCTGAGAAATCTCACAATCTACAAACAAGTGTTGTGTTGATTCTTCATCTCGTAAACATAGGATGCAAACTGAAGGTCCATACCCTCCTCTATGCCTATAATTTTCTCCCGTCAAAATATGGTAATGTAGACAAAGCCATACAAATATAATGATTTTTACTGGCGGTTTTCCACATTGAATTGTATCACCACAACTGCTCAAACACCAAATTTTGAGACACTAAAGCCTCATAAGTTGATTTCACAGTAACCAATCCTTTGGATTTATTCCAAGTCCATAGAAGGGAGTCCTTTTTAGAAGTAATGGATACCCCACTTCCTCTTAACATCTTCAAAAAACAATTCCACTACTTAGCCATGTCTCTTTGTGAGGTCAAATCCTTCTAGGAAAGCCAGTCCCGAGACCCCGATACATTTAGCATATAGGATGAATTGTTATGTGCTAAAGAATACACCTTTAAGGAGAATAGGTGATGAAGCACAACATTTGATAACTTGAAATAAGAACCACAACCTACAAAAATATCTTGACCCAATATAACTCTTGTTCCATTTCCCACAGACCATGTTAGCCAATTTATTACCATATGTAAGGAATCCAACAAATTCCTCCAAAAATTGGAAGAAGCGGAGAACTTACCCAATCCAACACATAGCCAAAAGACCACATAATTTCCTTTGAATTATTTTTAATATCACTTTGCTCCATAATCCTGGACCAAACAACCCTCTCCAAAGAGATTTGGCAGCTAAAGCTTATGCAAACCAAATGATGTTCCTAAAACCCCAACCCCCAAGAGCTTTAGGTATGGCTACCAAGTCCCATTTTTCTAAATGAAAACCTATTCGTTTCCGAGCACCTCTCTAAAGGAAAATTGAGCATATTTGACTAATTTTTTATTTGATTTTAGCAAGGATCTTTGGTAAGCTTAGCCAATAAACTGGCAAATTTTGAAGAACTAATTTAATCAGAATCATTCTTCCACCCTAAGAAAGCCAGTGATAGGTCCAATTTGTTATTCTTTTTTCAAACTTATGAATTAGCTAGATGGAATCAAAGATCCTATAATCATTTGGCTTCAAATGAGAGCCTAGATATTTCATGCCATTATCAAGGTGGGTTGTAGGGATTCCAAAAATCTCATCAAATCTTGATATAATCTCACTTGTAAGATTATTATATAGAAAACAAGAGTTGTGGCAATTTATTTCCATCCTTAAAGATTGAACGAAATTTGAGAGAGACTGTTTAATTTCACACCATTCTTCTACAAAGCCAATCCCTAATATCAACACATAATGAACAAAGAAAAGATGAGCAATTTCAATCCCTGTTGCTATATTAAAACCATTGAATTTACCTTGTATTTTTTCCTTTTTCACCAGTCTGCTAAAAGCTTCCACAACCAGCAAGAATAACAAAGGGGAGAGAGGGCATCCTTGTCTAATACCTCTGTAGCTTTTAAAGAAGTCAGTTGGTGATCCATTCACCAGGACAACATAATTTTCACTAGAGACACAACCCATTATCCATTGAACCACTTTCCACTTCAAACCGATTTGGATCAACAACATTCTTAGTAAGTTCCAACTTGTTTTGTCACATGCTTTCTTTAGGTCAATCTTCAAAACAAAGATTTCATCTTCTTTGATTTTTCTAAATGCATTCTTGAGTTATACCTACAGTATAAAAAATTAACTTGTCTTTTAAAATTCCAAATTGTTCTTCTAAAACGCAAGAGGCCAACTTATCCTTTAATCTGAAAGAAATAATCTTTGAAATGAATTTATAGACAAAATTGCATAATGCAATAGGTTTGAAGTCATTGAAAGAAACATGGTTTGAGTATTTTGGAATAAGAGATACAAAAGTAGCATTCATGGAACCAAAAACCTTCCATGTAAGTCTAGATTCCTCAACTGTAGCAACCAAATCAACACCAATTATATCAAAGAAATGAGAACAAATTCGGAGTCCACCCATCAAGATCAGGGATTTTGTCTCTAGGCATCATTCCCACAATCTTTTCTACCTCCTGCAGGGTTACCTGAATTCTAAGATCATCACTTTCTTCATCAGAAAAGAATCAAGAAACTTCTTTTAACACCTGAAGTTGTAGAAGAGTATTTTCTTTTTCAATAGATTTATAATGGAACTTAAAAAAAATAATAAGCTATTGATCTTATATCATACTAAGTCGACTGTTTATTTCCTTATAAATCCATTATGTCCCAGATGGAATTTAATTTGCTACGATACTCTTCATGCTTATGAAATTTGTTTGTGTTTTTATCACCACTATTTAGCCAGACAACTCTGCTTTTAAGCCTCCATTTTTCCTCATCAAGTTTTAAAATATTGGATTTTCCTTTTCTCATACAAAGAGACAAGATCCCTTACATCCGTCACAAAGATTTGCGATGGGTAGGAGCTTATGATTATTTCCAGATTCTGTTCCAATGACCAGAGCTCCTCTTTCAGTTTTCTCTTTTTCACTTCTTTCCATTTAACTACTTCTTCCTTCGGAAATTTCATCTTTTTAAGAATAAGTTGCATAGGAGATAAATCTTTCCAAGAATCCATAAGATTCCAAGAATAACGAACCAATAAATTGAAGTCAGGTTCATGCAACCATGAATGATTGAATTTGAAGGGATACAAAAGCCTGTCCTTGGATTCATCAGATTGCAGACAGATTGGGTTATGATATGAAATGAAGGAGTTTATAACCGATAATTTACATCTACTCATACTTTCCAGTAGATCCTTATTCATAAGGAATCTATCTAGTCTTTTAGAAATTCCAGCAAAGCCTGAGCATCCGTTTCTCCAAGTAGGACTGATACTGCCTGGAAGAACATCCACAAGGCCAACTGCAGAAAAAAAAGAGGAGGAAAGATCAACAAGAGGATCATTTCTTGCATGTTCTCCCCAAATCTCACCTGAATAAAGTGTGAGGTTAAGATCACCTCCAATGATTAAATATTTTTCTCTTAAAAAACCACAACCTTCCATTTTTTTCTAAAATGTAACACTATCCTTATAAGGCCCATAACAGTTTAGCATTTTCACCGGTTTTGTAATATCATGTAATCGACCTTCTAGAAAAATCCAAACACAAGTATCAAAGGCTTGCAAATATTCTTTTAATGGGTTCCAACGCGATATTAAACCCCCAGATTGACCAATAAAATTTACAACAACACAGTTCCAATTAGGACAACATTTTAAGAAAAACTTCTTAGCTTTCTCACTCTCCACCATAGTTTCTTAAAATAAAATTATGTCAAGGGTAGTAGTGGCTATTGACCTTTTCAGGGATAATATCTTTGGAGAACCCCCTACCGCTCACATATTAAAGGATACATTATTATCAATTAAGAGGCCCTATGCCAGGCATCTAAGCTCTAAGCACCCTAGGGGAGGAAGGAGGATCCAATGAAGGTATCAAACCATCAGGTATAGAAATGTCAGAAGATGGAAAAGTGGCCAGGCCCCTACAATAATGTTTGGAGATTTCTTTGGGAACTTCTTCGAAGATTTATTCCTAATGGTGACATTTTCCCTAACCTCTTTTGAAGGATCAAAATTATTATGAATTTCCAAGGGCGCTTTGATTAAAACATCTTTGAAGGAAGGAGAATGATCAACACAAATTACATCCTTCCTTTTTTTCTCCAAGACTGTAAAACCATTTTCACTCCTAGAATTGTTCAAAAGGGGGTTATGATCAATTATTTCTTTCAAAGAGAATTCCAATATATTACCCTGAGAACCTTGGAATAAGTCTGGATTAATCATGTTTAACTCAAAATTTTGTTTAAATATCTCATCCCCCTCAGAAGAAACATCAATTTTTTTATCACTGAGGGAATCTATGTTCCTTGTGAGAGGATTCCCTTGTTCCCTTTCATAAGGTAAATACCTAGAAGCCTTATTTTCAGAAAATTTCATGAATAACTCCCAAAACCCTGAAAAAATATCAAAGAGCCAATCCTCATTCTTAATGAGAGAATCAATATCTTTATTTGAAAGAGAATTAAAAAAAGAGGGGAAGAATGTATGCATCTTACCAATGAAAGTATATTTGGAAAAACCACCAAGAGTAACAGGTTCAACCTGGGGACTGTTGAATTCCTTCCATGGAAGAAGCTCAATACTTTCCTTAAACTCCATCACCTTAGACTGGCCTGGGAAAGAATATTTCATATGGCCCGTCTATCGACAAGCATGGAAATAGAATGACTCACGCAAAAAATCCAGAACCTGGATGAAAGACCTTTCTTCTGTGTGGATTTCAATTTCTGTTGGAAACCCTAGGTCCAAGTCAATCTCCACAAGTATCCAAACTAACATTTTATTTTTCCACCTGAGGCATTTTTCATCAAAATAAACAAATTTCCCTGTAGCTTTAGCTATTCCTTCAAAAACCTTCCTCGACCAATACTCAATAGGGAAATATGGAAGAAGCATCCAAACATTTCATTTTGAGAAGGATTTTGTATATGGGCTAAAGCCCGACATCCACCTCTTGAGCATTAGAACACCTTTATCAATAATCCAAGGAGCTTCAATAATTTTGAGTAGGTCTCCTTCCGACGGGAAGTGGAAACATATCCAGAAGTTTCAGAGAAGACTAAAATGAGAACAATAGCCCACCTTTGGTTTCTAGAAGTCCCAAATCCATTTATTCAACCGGGGTTTCAACATTTTGATGAAGAAAAATGTACCCACTAAGGATTTCTCTGCAAGGCCTGGAAGTCTATCTAAAGAGATGTCCTTTCCCATCACATACAATGCCCTGCTATTTCTAATTTTGGAGCATTTTGGAGTTCGATTTTTCTTTGTCGCCTCCCCCTCTCATCAGTTCCTAACAGATCCCCCATTTCAACCATTTCTTTCTACTCGGCGCTAGTGTAATCGATCCAACCTAACCGATAAATCTTTAGGGGTATTAAACCCTATGCTCACACCATATTGACTTGTAGGAGAAATATCCAAAGCACTTGAGCCTTTGTCCAGTGCAAAATGATTTAAGGATGGATTAAACCCTATTTTTTCTCCAGAGTGATTAACAACTTTGTGTGACAAGTTGTCTTTTCCATATGAACTCTCACTCGCTATTAACTTTTGTTGTTAGTCAGATTGTGAGCAGGACAAGGCATGATTCAAAAACACATGTCCTGTTAGAGCTGGCCGATTTTGAATTTTATACATCTCATGGAAGGCCTCGTTAGGGAGGAAAATACCCTCACTAGCCCAAATGACATCCTCCTCCTCCCAATCAATATCCAACAAGGATATTATGCCATCCTATATCTATGACTCTTCTGATTAGATAAACAAGATGAACAATTCAACATTGTGACCCAACTCATTAAAAGCTTCATATTTTGCCCTCCAAAAACCTAAAAACCCTAACCCCCTCATCCTCACCCAGATGCTCAAGACTTCCTATATATATTACATTCTTAAATATATTTAAATTATTTTATATATATATAATTTGTGTTCAAATGATTGTGTTATATATATTTTATTATTCTTAAGACAAAGTTTAGAAAGAGTGCGAGATAAAAAAAAACTTTGGAATCTAAACTATTTTATTTCACTATACTTTATTTATATTTATTTTTTTACATTTAAACTTTTTCACATTTAACTCTAATACACATTTGATTTTTTTCTATAAAATAAAGATAATGATCAACGAATTTATTTCACTATTATACTTTATTTATATTTAACCTTCTCACATTAATTTTTTTTTTTCACATTTAACTGTAATATATATTTGAATTTTTTAAGTAAAATTAAGAATGTTTTTTATTACAATTAAATAAAATTGAATATAATTATTACAATGAAAAGATTCTCATTTGAGTCTTTGAGTCTTTGCAAAGATGTATTTTTTTCTTTTAAAACCATGAACACTCATATTTTGTTAGATTGAAAAATATAGTATATATCCTTTTAAATTAAATTTTTTTAATTTTCAATGTGTAAGATATGTATAAGAATTGTTATATTCAATCAATCTAGTTGAAGCAATAAACCACTTTTTAAATATCCACATATAACATTATAGTTTTATTTATTATAAATAAAATTACTAATTATCAACTAGGCTATTTTGAATATTCACTTCACTCTCAATCTAAAGCAATGGAATACTTTAAACTAAGAGAAAAATATCTGAAAACCACACTCTAAGACTAATGAACAAAATATGAGAACCACAATCTCAACCGTTTGTAAAAATATTTGGTTAACCTATTAATACAATCATGTTTGAAGGGTAAAATGTTCCTCAAATTCCAAGGGATGATTATCAACTCAGCCATTTTGAACACACTTCACTTCAATCTAAGCGAATGGAACACAACCTAAGAACCAGGAACCCAACAAAGAGTTCATCACCAAAAGAAAGGTTTTACTACCTTCTTTGGAAAAGGATATTCATAAAGGAAGAAAGGTATATTCTTAACTAATAATAAATACAATGGTTTAAGTCTTACAAGGTACCATTTTAGGGTATTGTGTGCCACCACCAATTCCCTTGTTACTATTAACAATTAATAACAATTAAAATAGAGATCAACCACACAATAATAGTGAGGCCACAAGGGCTCACACAAGTGAGACTATGCTCACACACTCAATTCATTAAGCTAGAAAATGATTACATATATATAGTGTAAGAGATATTCTAACAACCTCCAGAATTTGTGTATTTGAAAACTACTCGTGAGCTAGAAAACAAATTCAGCTACAACAACCTGGAACAAACTCTAACCATCTACTAATTTTGTCATTATTTCTCCAACACTCCCCCTTAATGGAGAAATGAATTATCTACATAACAGGCATGCTAGTCTAAGTCGATGCAAGGTTAGATTTCAAAACATAACTCAAAGTTTGATATTGATTTAGTAACTTAGGATTCATCTTGGACTTTTTTCTAAAGCCTCCATATTTTTCCATTAGTTGTTGTAATTTCATCTTCACTCTACCAGTTATTTTCAGCAGTACCTTCATCTTTACTCTGCACTTCTTCTCTCTGGACCATGTTTTAATCCTTTTCTTCTTTTTCTTACTCGAGATAATAAATTATGGATGACTCTTCTTTCTCTAACTGGATTGATGCCAATTGATTTCAACTCCTTTAGCTACAATTAAATTTATATTACTGTTCCATTCACCAAAAACATTATTAAGTTTATATGAAAAATCATAATTATAACCATATTGGTTATTTTCATTTTTCTCTAGATTTAAAGATTTTTCTATTTCATTCAATGCTTCATCTCCAACCGCCTCTACTAAGGCACTTAGTCCTTTTCCAATTTGCTCAAATGGCTTATCAAGCCACTCTTAAATCAATTTCAATTCTCCATGAAATTTATCAAATTCTTCTTCATTCTCAATTTCTTTTCTAGCCTCTGTTCTAAACATGTTTTCCTCAATTTCATCCTTTTTAGAACTTTTACATTTGAATTTTGTTGCAGTCAATCCATCATTTAATTTTCCCAAACTTATCTTTCCAAACACCAATTCATCAATCAACTTCTTTTCATTCAAAACCTACAACCAATCATCACAATATAAGTTTTCATAATCAAATTTAGCTTCAAATGCTTCAACCTCTGCTTCAAAGAGGTCATACATTTCATCTCTGGATTTACCAAAGTTTCACATAGTGCTTCGTAATCATTTACACATTCATTTCCATGAACAATATCAGTGGTTGAATTCACCAAATCACTAAATACTGCATCATTGACATTTTCCTCATTATCACATGTTGCTTCATTGGTAGTTACAGACACACTTTCTTCATCAATCATTACAGATTCAATGTTGCCATATTGAATATTTGTTTCAATTACGAAACTTTCAACATAACCACCATTTTCAACAACAATATCTTCATTAATTTCAGTGTTAGCTATGTTGCTTTCCCTCACACTGTACTTCATTTCTAAAGCATTCTGAATCTCTTTTTCATTGTCTTCTTCACCAAATTCATATAAAATAGTAGACAATATACTTTTATCCAATGTTGAACTAATAAGCTATAATTCTATTTTATCTTTTCTCTTATCAAGGGGATTGACCAAACCATCTTGAACAAATTGCCACAAATTTCCATAAATCTACTGAACCCAGTAATCCTTCCATTTTAATTGTCCAAAGCTTAACATTTGTACCTGAGAAGGATGGAAGAATTGGCATTAATATTTTCAATATTTCACCAATTTCTTTGTGTTCTTCATTGATCTGGTCCACTTCTGCATTCTGACCCTCAAGCATGGGTTCTTCAGCTACAACTAGAAACACTCCATATTGTTCAGTGAAATATGATGACTCTTCCCACTGATTCTTTCTCTTCATCCATTTCATCTCTCTCAAGAGTTGTTTAATTCTCTTTTTCTGACCCATGAAAACTTCACTTTCTACTGGATGAAATCATGTATCCACCTTCATTAAATATTTCCACGATCCGGTCGAAACTACCACCTCTTCCACAAGAAATTTTTTTAATGGACAATTCTTAACAACAATTCTCCAAGTTTTACGATGGCAATGCCAACTCGTGGCTCATTCACGCAGACTGCTAAAATGTCCAATTCCTCTAGCACGATGAATTCACTTTTGGAAGCTATGCCAGTGTATAACAATGGACACACTCTTCTACGGCCTTCTCTACGCATAATTAATTGCTTCACACCACGTGCAAACGATCCAACTCCTATATCTCAAAGGACTATCCACTCTTGCAGATCCGAAGTGAGATCAAAATTTTAGATATATTGAAACTTATCCCTCTTGTAAAAGTTTTCTATTTATCCTCCAAATTCAATTCACCAAGAAAACGATTCCATGCATAAAAAAATTCCAAGTCGATTTGCACCATGAACTGATGCAAATGATGCCTCTATGGAAACATGTATTCGCGACTTGTGCCCCAACGTTGTACAACCTATCCATGCACAAGTGAGGCACTTATCTCTTGTAAATTCACAACATGTCTCCTCTCTACATGGTTATGCAGGTTTCTTAACTCTTTGGCATATTAATTACCACAGATCTTCAACAACTTAGCCTTTAAGAAAATGAACGACAACAATTATGGATGGCTGCAACTCACAATTTCTTCGGCAACGACTTCAGAGTAGCAAAAAAAATGGAGGCATATACTCTCTTCCTTGATAGCAATATTATTATCTAGCCGCAACATGATTTCACTATGGTTAGCTCAACAACAACAACAACGATGGGCTCTTTCCTCAGTGCGCAAGTGTGGTATTCTTGTCTCACATGCAACAAAAAAAAATGGCTTACCTTCTCCCATTGGTTGGTAGTCAACTTTTCCATTCCTTTCACAAAATATCTCTGTGGCTCAATCTTCACACATGTTCATGGCTCAATATTCACACATGTTCGTGGCTCAAAATTCACGAGGCACGTGACTCCTCTTAAGTGTAGAATGAGGGTCGATATGACTGCTCTCTTAGAGATCGATCTCTCTGGTCTCATGCTCCACCAACCTGGATCTATCCCTCCTTTTTAATAAGTATAAGAGATGGGCGATTTTATTCTTTCCTCATGATGTCCGACTTCACTACTACTACACACAAAAAATCCTCCATGCGAGCACCTTCACAAGTTATAGCACATAATCACATGTCACAGGTCACGATTCCTTGACTTAGTTTTAATCTTACAATAGTCAATGACTTCACCTTGGGGCTTCTCCTTTACTCCAGGAAGACTTCAGTTAGAAGGTCACACACACAAATTATGCGGGTCACTCTTCTCAGTGGGTCTCACGCACAAAGATCTATCACATAATGAATAATATCCTCAACTTTGATACCATATTAACAATTAAAATAGAGATCGACCACACAATAATAGTGAGGCCACAAGGGCTCACACAAGTGAGACTATTCTCACACACTCAACTCATTAAGATGGAAAATGATTACATATCTATAGTGTAGGAGAGCCTCTAACAACCTTATGAATTTGTGGATCTGCAAACTACTTGTGAGTTAGAAAACAAATTCATCTACAACAACCTTGAATAGACTCTAACCATCTCCTAGTTTTGTCCTTTCAAACTTATTTCTCCAACAATTACCATACTTGACAGAAAGTCTGATCTTAGTGTAGCTTAATACCTCATGACATGCCCTTTTCTCCCTTTATTCATCGAGATACCCACACTCTTGTCTGAGTGTTTCACACCTCTTGCTTTCTGTTCGACATAGAGTGGGAATGTTTTGGGCCATTGTGTCTCAGATATATTTCATTCACTTATGCCCCTGAGATATCCTCTACATGAAATAGAGAATCGCCCCTCCCTTCATATTACAGAAGGGGATGTATTCTTTCAAATGGGACCAAAAATTGAAAAAATATAGACTTGTAGTAGAGTTATTTAGGGCAATGGATTCATGCGTTAAAATGTCCATGAACATTATACGTTATATAATTATACATATTTAAATTACATTGTACGTTATATAATTTGTACAAATTTATATTGTCATGTGATTGTTATTCAAAACAATGGATTTATGTGTTAAAAATGTTGATAAACATTGTATGTTATATAATTTGTACAAATTTATAATGTCAAGTGAGATATGTTTGTTGTAAATTGAATCTATACAATATTTTTTCTTAGATTGAATTTGAATTATCTAACATATGTGTGTCATATCTCAGCATGTAATAAGTAATTAGTTATAGAGTATTTAATGTTCTAAATGTTGGAGTGTATATTATTAAATTAAAAATTATATTGAATATGAATTATTTGACTGACATATTTATGTGTCATATCATAACATGTAATAAGTAATTGGCTATAAAGTATTTAATGTTCTATATGTTGGAGTGTGTATTATCCAATTTAAAATTATTTTGTATTTGAATATGTACAAAATAATATAAATAATATTAAATATTTTATAAATGGATATTATTATTCACCATAATACATTATATCATATATTCAAATACATTCTTTTGGAGGTTTCTCCAGCGTTTCGCTTTCCATATGCCTAGAAATGCTTGAGATATCTCTTGTTTAAATGTAGAAGCCAGTGAGGAGCTTCTTGATCTATTCATTTCTCCATTTCTTGGTTGAGAAATATAGAATACCATTGTCCCCATTTTGTCCTTGGCTGATGTGAGATGTGTTTTACGTCTTTCTATGCTATTGTGTGTGTGATGTATTTTTTTTGTGTTCAGGTGAATGTGTGTGAGTCAAAGGAATATTTTCATTCACATGCAGAGAAGGAGAGTCTTCTGCAAGGGAACTGATGGTTTGGGACTCTGTGTGTGGCAAGGAAAAACCCTATGATATCGAATGGTTTTTGAATGATGACAAGAACAGTCGGCAAGGAAATGAAGTTGGAAGCCATGACAGTGGTTAGAGCAATGTTCCCTCTAGGGTATATTTCTTATGTATTCCTATTTTTGGTCTTTAAGGTTCCCTTTAAGACAATGAACAACAACAATTCTGGATGGATGCAAATCACGATTTCTTCGGCAACAACTTTAGAGTAGCAAAAGAAAAGGAGGCATCTACTCTCTTCCCTGATAGAGATATTATTATCTAGAAGCAACATGATTTCACTATGGTCGGCTCAACAACAACAACAATGATGGGATCTTTCCTCAGTGCACAAGTGTGGTATTCTTGTCTCACACACAACAAAAAAAGTGGTTTCTCTTCTCCTATTGGCTGGCAGTCAACTTTTCCATGCCTTTCACAAAATCTCTCTATGGCTCAATATTCACACATGTTCATGGCTCAATATTCACACATGTTCGTGGCTCAATATTCACGAGGCACATGACTCCTCTTACATGTAGAATGAGAGTCGATACGACTGATCTCTTAGAGATTGCTCTCTCTGGTCTCATGCTCCACCATCCTGGATCTATCGCTCCTTTTTAATAAGTCTAAGATATGTGCGATTTTATTCTTTCCTCATGATGTCCAACTTCACTACTACTACACATAGAAAATCCTCCAAGCGATCACCTTCACAAGTTATAGCACATAATCACATGCCACAGGTCATGATTCCTTGGCTCAGTTTTAATCTTACAATAGGCAACGAATTCACCTTGTGGCTTCTCCTTTGCCCCAGGAAGTCTTCAGTTAGAAGGTCTCACACACAAATTATGCAAGTCACTCTTCTTAGTGGGTCTCACGCACAAAGATCTATCACAGAACGAATAATATCCTCAACTTTGATACCAGATTAACAATTAAAATAGAGATCAACCACACAATAATAGTGAGGCTACAAGGGCTCACACAAGTGAGACTATGCTCACACACTCAACTCATTAAGATAGAAAATGATTACATATATATAGTGTAGGAGATCCTCTAACAACCTTATGAATTTGTGGATCTGAAAACTACTCATGAGTTAGAAAACAAATTCATCTACAACAACCTCGAATAGACTCTAACCATCTACTAATTTTGTCCTTTTGACATTATTTCTCCAATAGTTACTGTACTTAAAAGGAAGTCTGATCTCAGTGTAGCTTAATACCTCATGACATGCCCTTCTCTGCCTTTATTCATCGATCTACCCACACTCTTCTCTGAGTGTTTCAGACCTCTTCCTTTCTTTTCGACATAGAGTAGGAATGTTTTGGGCCATTATGTCTCGGATATATTTCATTCACTTCTGCCCCTGAGATATCCTCTACATGAAATAGAGAATCTCCCCTCCCTTCATATTACAGAAGGAGGTGTATTCTTTCAAAGGGGACCAAAAATTGAAAAAATATAGACCTGTAGTATAGTTATTTAAGGCAATGGATTGATGTGTTAAAATGTCCATGAACATTGTACGTTATATAATTGTACAAATTTATACTACATTGTACGTTATATAATTTGTACAAATTTGTATTGTCACATGATTGTTATTCACAACAATGGATTAATGTGTTAAAATTTTTGATGAACATTGTATGTTATATAATTTGTACAAATTTATAATGTCAGGTGAGATATGTCTGTTGTAAATTGAATCTATACAATATTTTTTGTTAGATTGAATATGAATTATCTAACATATGTGTGTCATATCTCAACATGTAATAAGTAATTAGTTATAGAGTATTTAATGTTCTAAATGTTGGAGTGTATGTTATTAAATTAAAAATTATATTGAATATGAATTATTTGACTGACATATCTATGTGTCATATCATAGCATGTAATAAGTAATTGGCTATAGAGCATTTAATGTTCTGTATTTTGGAGTGTGTATTATTAAATTTAAAATTATTATTTAAAATTATTTTATATTTGAATATGTACAAAATAATATAAACGATATTAAATATTTTATAAATGGATATTATTATTCACCATAATACATTATATCATATATTCAAATACATTCTTTTGGAGGTTTCTGAAGCGCTTCGCTTTCCATATGTCTGAAAATGCTTGAGATATCTCTTGGTTAAATGTAGAAGCCAGTGAGGAGATTCTTGATAATTCTATTCATTTCTCCATTGCCTGGCTGAGCAATATAGAATATCATTGTCCCCATTTCGTCCTTGGTTGATGTTAGATGTGTTTTACGTCTTTCTATGCTATTGTGTGTGTGATGTATTTGTTTTTGTATTTCTCCACTCATTCACTCTCTAGTTGGAAAGCTCGATTCCCAACAAGTGGTATCAAAGTTCAGTTCAGGTGAATTTCTGTGAGAGTGGAGGGAATATTTTCATTCACATGCAGAGAAGGAGAGTCTTCTACAAGGGAACCGATGGTTTGGGACTCTGTCTGTGACAAGGGAAAACCCTATGATATCGAACGATTTTTGAATGATGAACGGTCGACAAGTGGATGAAGTTGGAAGCCATGGCAGTGGTTAGAGCAAGGTTCCCTCTAGGGTATTTTTCTTATGTATTCCAAGTTATGGTCTTTAAGGTTCCCTTTAAGACAACGAACAACAACAATTCTGGATGGTTGCAACTCACGATTTCGTCGGCAACGACTTCAGAGTAGAAACAAAATATGGGATCTTTCCTCAGTGCGAAAGTGTGGTATTCTTGTCTCATACGTAACAAACAAAAGTGGCTTCCCTTCTCCTATTGGCTGGTAGTCAACTTTTCCATGCCTTTCATAAAATCTCTCTGTGGCTCAATATTCACACATGTTATGGATCAATATTCACACATGTTCGTGGCTGGATATTCATGAGGCACGTGACTCCTCTTATGTGTATAATGAGAATCGATACCACTTATCTCTTAGAGATCACTCTCTGGTCTCATGCTCCACCAACATGGATCTTTTTCTCATTTTTAATAAGTCTAAGAGATGGGTGATTTTATGCTTTCCTCATGATGTTTGAATTCACTACTACTACACACAGAAAATCCTCCATGAGAGCACCTTCAAAAGTTATAGCACATAATCACATGTCACAGGTCACGATTCCTTGGCTCAGTTTCAATCTTACAATAGGAAACAAATTCACCTTGGGGCTTCTCCTTTTCTCTAGGAATACTTCAGTTAGAAGGTCACACACACAAATTATGTGTGTCACTCTTCACAGTGGGTCTCACGCACAAAGATCTATCACAGAACGAATAATATCCTCAACCTTGATACCATATTAACAATTAAAATATAGATCAACCACACAATAATAGTGAGGCCACAAGGGGTCACACAAGTGAGACTATGCTCTCACACTCAACTCATTAAGATGGAAAATGATTACATATCTATAGTGTAGGAGAGCCTCTAACAACCTTCTGAATTTGTGGATCTAAAAACTACTGGTGAGTTAGAAAAAAAATTCATCTACAACAACTTCGAATAGACTCTCACCATCTACTAATTATGTCCTTTCGACATTATTTCTCCAACAATTACTGTACTTAACAGGAAGTCTAATCTCAGTGTAGCTTAATACCTCATGACATGCCCTTTTATCCCTTTATTCATCGAGCTACCCACACTCTTCTCTGAGTGTTTCAGACCTCTTGTTTTCTGTGTGACATAGAGTGGGAATGTTTTGGGCCATTGTGTCTCGGATATATTTAATTCACTTCTTCCCCTGAGATATCATCTACATTAAATAGAGAATCCCCCCTCCCTTCATATTACAGAAGGGGGTGTATTCTTTCAAACGTGACCAAAAATTGAAAAAATATAGACTTGCAGTATAGTTATTTAGGGCAATGGATTCATGTGTTAAAATGTCCATGAACATTGTACGTTATATAATTGTACAAAATTATATTACATTGTACGTTATATAATTTGTACAAGTTTATATTGTCACGTGATTGTTATTCACAACAATGGATTCATGTGTTAAAAATGTTGATGAACATTGTATGTTATATAATTTGTACAAATTTATAATGTCACGTGAGATATGTCCGTTGTAAATTGAATCTATATAATTTTTTTTTTAGATTGAATCTGAATTATCTAACATATGTGTGTCATGTCTCAGCATGTAATAAGTAATTAATTATAGAGTATTTAATGTTCTAAATGTTGGAGTGTATGTTATTAAATTAAAATTTCTATTGAATATGAATTATTTGAGTGACATATTTGTGTGTCATATCATAGCATGTAATAAGTAATTGGCTATAGAGTATTTAATGTTTTGTATGTTGGAGTGTGTATTATTAAATTTAAAATTATTTTATATTTGAATATGTACAAAATAATATAAATCATATTAAATATTTTATAAATGGATATCATTATTCACCATAATAAATTATATCGTATATTCAAATACAATATTTTGGAGGTTTCTCAAACATTTCGCCTTCCATATGCTTATAAATGCTTGAGATATCTCTTGGTTAAATGTAGAAGCCAGTGAGGAGCTTCTTGATAATTCTATTCATTTCTCCATTGCCTGGCTGAGCAATATAAAATACCATTGTCCCAATTTCGTCCTTGGTTGATGTGAGATGTGTTTTACATATTTCTATGCTATTGTGTGTGTGATGTATTGTTTTTTTGTATTTCTCTTCTCATTCACTCTCTGTTTGGAAAGCCCGATTCCCAATAAGAGGTATCAGAGTTGAGTTCGGGTGAATGTCCATGAGAGTCGAGGGAATATTTTTATTCACATGCAGAGAAGGAGAGTCTGCTGCAAGGGAAACAACGGTTTGGGACTCTGTCTGTGACAAGGAAAAACCCTATGATATCAAATGATTTTTGAATGCTAACGATAACGGTCAGCAAGGAAATGAAGTTGGAAGCCATGGAAATGTTTAGAGCAAGGTTCCCTCTAGGGTATATTTCTTATGTATTCCAAGTTCTGGTCTTTAAGGTTCCCTTTAAGACAAAGAACAACAATAATTCAGGATGGTTGCAACTCACGATTTCTTCGGAAACGACTTTAGAGTAGCAACAAAAAATGGAGGCATCTACTCTCTTCCCTGGTAGCAATATTATTATCTAGAAGTAACATGATTTCACTATGGTCGGCTCAACAACAACAACAATGATCGGCTCTTTCCTCAGTGCACAAGTGTGCTATTCTTGTCTCACATGCAACAAAAATAAGTGGCTTCCCTTCTCCTATTGGTTGGTAGTCAACTTTTCCATGCCTTTCAAAAAATCTCTCTGTGGCTCAATCTTTACACATGTTCAATGCTCAATCTTCACACATGTTCATGGCTCAATATTCATGAGGCACATGACTCCTCTTACGTGTAGAATGAGGGTCGATACGACTGTTGTCTTAGAGATTTCTCTCTCTGCTCTCATGATCCACCAACCTGGATCTATCGCTCCTTTTTAATATGTCTAAGAGATGGGAGATTTTATTATTTCCTCATGATGTCCGACTTCACTACTACTACACACAGAAAATCCTCCATGCCAGCACCTTTACAAGTTATAGCACATAATCACATGTCACAGGTCACGATTCCTTGGCTCAGTTTTAATCTTACAATAGGCAACGACTTCACCTTGGGGCTTCTCCGTTGCTCCAGGAAGAATTCAGTTAGAAGGTCGCACACACAAATTATGCAGGTCACTCTTCTCAATGGGTCTCACGCACAAAGATATATCAAAGAACGAATAATATCCTCAACTTTGATACCATATTAACAATTAAAATAGAGATCAACCACATAATAATTGTGAGGCCACAAGGGCTCACACAAGTGATACTATGCTCATTAAGATGGAAAATGATTACATATATATAGTGTAGGAGAGCCTCTAACAACCTTCTGAATTTGTGGATGTGAAAACTACTTGTGAGTTAGAAAACAAAATAATCTACAACAACCTCAAATAGACTCTAACCATCTACTAATTCTATCCTTTCAACATTATTTGTCCAACAGTTACCGTACTTAACAGGAAATCTGATCTCAGTGTAGCTTAATACCTCATGACATGCCCTATTCTCCCTTTATTCATCGAGCTACCCACACTCTTCTTTGAGTGTTTCATACCTCTTTTTTTCTGTTCGACATAGAGTGGGAATGTTTTGGGCCATTGTGTCTCGGATATATTTGATTCACTTATGCCCCTGCGATATCATCTACATGAAATAGAGAATCACTCGTCCCTTCATATTACAGAAGGGGGTTTATTCTTTCAAACGTGACCAAAAATTGAAAAAATATAGACTTACAATATAATTATTTAGGGTAATGGATTCATGTGTTAAAATGTCCATGAACATTGTACGTTACATAATTGTACACATTTATATTACATTGTACGTTATATAATTTGTACAAATTTATATTTCCACTTGATTGTTATTCACAACAATGGATTCATGTGTTAAAAATGTTGATGAACATTGTATGTTATATAATTTGTACAAATTTATAATGTCACGTGAGATATGTCTGTTGTAAATTGAATCTATACAATGTTTTTTGTTAGATTGAATATGAATTATCTAACATATGTGTGTCATATCTCAGCATGTAATAAGTAATTAGTTATAGACTATTTAATGTTCTAAATGTTGGAGTGTATGTTATTAAATTAAAAATTATATTGATTATGAATTATTTGACTGACATATCTGTGTGTCATATCATAACATGTAATAGTAATTGGCTATAGAGCATTTAATATTCTGTATATTGGAGTTTGTATTATTAAATTTAAATTTATTTTATATTTGAATATGTACAAAATAATATAAATGATATTAAATATTTTATAAATGGATATTATTATTCACCATAATACATTATATCGTATATTCAAATACATTCTTTTGGAGGTTTCTCAAGCATTTTGCTTTCCATATGCCTAGAAATGCTTGAGATATCTCTTGGTTAAATGTAGAAGCCAGTGAGGAGTTACTTGATAATTCTATTCATTTCTCCATTGCTTGGCTGAGAAATATAGAATACCATTGTCCCCATTTCGTCCTTGGCTGATGTGAGATGTGTTTTACATCTTTCTATGCTATTATGTGTGTGATGCATTTTTTTTTGTATTTCTCTGCTCATTCACTCTCTGGTTGGAAAGATGGATTCCCAACAAGTGGTATCAGAGTTGAGTTTAGGTGAATTTCTGTGAGAGTCGAGGGAATATTTTCATTTACATGCAGAGAAGGAGAGTTTGCTGCAAGGGAACCGATGGTTTGGGACTCTGTTTGTGACAAGGAAAAACCCTATGATATCGAACAATTTTTTAATGCTGATGAGAACGGTTGGAAAGAAAATGCAGTTGGAAGCCATGGAAGTGTTTAGAGCAAGGTTCCCTCTAGGGAATATTTCTTATGTATTCCAAGTTATGGTCTTTAAGGTTCCCTTTAAGACAAGGAAAAACAACAATTCTGGATGGCTGCAACTCACGATTTCTTCGGCAACGTCTTCAGGGTAGAAACAAAAAATGGAGGCATCTACTCTCTTCCCTGGTAGCAATATTATTATCTTGAAGAAAAATGATTTCACTATGGTCGGCTCAACAAGAACAACAACAACGATGGGCTCTTTCTTAAGTGCGCAAGTGTTTTATTCTTGTCTCACAAGCAACAAAACCACAAGTGTGGTATTCTTGTCTCACATGCAAGTGTGGTATTCACGAGGCACATGACTCCTCTTACGTGTAGAATGAGGGTCAATACGACTTCTCTCTCTCTGGTCTCATGCTCCACCAACCTAGATCTATCGCTCCTTTTTAATAATTCTGAGAGATGGGAGATTTTATTCTTTCCTCATGATGTCCGAGTTCACTAAAACTACACACAGAAAATCCTCCATGCAAGCACCTTCACAAGTTATAGCAAATAATCACATGTCACATGTCACGATTCCTTGGCTCAGTTTTAATCTTACAATAGGAAATGAATTCACCTTAGGGATTCTCCTTTTCTCCAGGAAGACTTCAGTTAGAAGGTCGCACACACAAATTATGCGGGTCACTCTTCTCAGTGGGTCTCACGTACAAAGATCTATCACAGAACGAATAATATTCTCAACTTTGATACCATATTAAAAATTGAAATATAGATCAACCACAAAATAATAGTGAGGCCACAAGGGATCACAAAAGTGAGACTATGCTGACACACTCAACTCATTAAGATGGAAAATGATTACATATCTCTAGTGTAGGAGAGCCTCTAACAACCTTCTAAATTTGTGGATCTGAAAACTACTTGTGAGTTAGAAAACAAATTCATCTACAACAACCTTGAATAGACTCTCACCATCTACTAATTCTGTCCTTTCAACATTATTTCTCCAACATTTACCATACTTAACAAGAAGTCTGATATTAGTGTAGCTTAATACCTCATGACATGCCCTTTTCTCCCTTTATTCATCGAGCTACCCACACTCTTCTCTGAGTGTTTCAGACCTCTTGCTTTCTGTTCGACATAGAGTGGGAATGTTTTGGGCCATTGTGTCTCGGATATATTTCATTCACTTCTACCCCTGAGATATCCTCTACATGAAATAAAGAATCACCCCTCCCTTCATAGTACAGAAGGGGGTGTATTCTTTCAAACGTGACCAAAAATTTAAAAAATATAGACTTGCAGTATAGTTATTTAGGGCAATGGATTCATGTGTTAAAATGTCCATGAACATTGTATGTTATATAATTGTACAAATTTATATTACATTGTAGGTTATATAATTTGTACAAATTTATATTGCCACGTGATTGTTATTCATAACAATGGATTCATGTGTTAAAAATGTTGATGAACATTGTATGTTATATAATTTGTACAAATTTATAATGTCAGGCGAGATATGTATGTTGTAAATTGAATCTATACAATATTTTTTGTTAGATTGAATCTGAATTATCCAACATGTGTGTCATATCTCAGCATGTAATAAGTAATTAGTTATAGAGTATTTAATGTTCTAAATATTGGAGTGTATGTTATTAAATTAAAAATTATATTGAATGTGAATTATTTGACTGACATATCTATGTGTCACATCATATCATGTAATAAGTAATTGGCTATAGAGTATTTAATGTTCTGTATGTTGGAGTGTGTATTATTCAATTTAAAATTATTATTTAAAATCATTTTATATTTGAATATGTACAAAATATTTTAAATAATATTAAATACTTTATAAATGGATATTATTATTCACCATAATAAATTAAATTGTATATTCAAATACATTATTTTGGAGGTTTCTCAAGCATTTCTCTTTCCATATGCCTGGAAATGCTTGAGATATCTCTTGGTTAAATGTAGAAGCCACTGAGGAGCTTCTTGATAACTCTATTCATTTCTCCATTGCTTGGATGAGCAATATATAATACCATTGTCCCCATTTCGTCCTTGGCTGATGGGAGATGTGTTTTATTTCTTTCTATGCTATTGTGTGTGTGATGCATTTTTTTTTTTTTTGTATTTCTCTACTCATTCACTCTCTGTTTGGAAAGCCAGATTCCCAACAAGTGGTATCAGAGTTGAGTTTGGGTGAATGTCTGTGAGATTCGAGGGAATATTTTCATTCACATGCAGAGAAGGAGAGTTTGCTACAAGGGAAACGATGGTTTGGGACTCTGTCTGTGACAAGGAAAAACCCTATGATATCGAACTATTTTTGAATGTTGACGAGAATGGTCGGAAAGGAAATGAAATTGGAAGCCATGGAAGTGGTTAGAGAAAGGTTCCCTCTAAGGTATATTTCTTATGTATTCCAAGTCATGGTCTTTAAGGTTCCCTTTAAGACAATGAACAACAACAATTACGGATCGTTGCAACTCACGATTTCTTCAACAACTACTTCAGAGTAGCAACACAAAATGGATGCATCTACTCTCTTCCATGGTAGCAATATTATTATCTGGGAGCAACATGATTTCACTATGGTCAGCTCAACAACAACAACAACAATGGGCTCTTTCCTCAGTGTGCAAGTGTGGTATTCTTGTCTCACTCGCAACAAAAAAAAGTGGCTTCCCTTCTCCTATTGGCTAGCAGTCAACTTTTCCATGCCTTTCACAAAATCTCTTTGTGGCTCAATCTTTACACATGTTCATGGCTCAATATTCACACATGTTCCTGGCTCAATATTCACGAGGCACGTGACTCCTCTTATGTGTAGAATGAGGGTCGATACGACTGCTCTCCTAGAGATTGCTCTCTCTGGTATCATGCTCCACCAACCTGGATCTATCGCTCCTTTTTAATAAGTCTAAGAGATGGGCGATTTTATTCTTCCTCATGATGTTCGACTTCACTACTAATACACATAGAAAATCTTCCATGCAAGTACTTTCACAAGTTATAGCACATAATCACATGTCACAGGTCATGATTCCTTGGCTCAGTTTTAATCTTACAATAGGCAACGAATTCACCTTGGGGATTCTCCTTTGCTCCAGGAAGACTTCAGTTAGAAGTTTGCACACAAAAATTATGCGGGTCACTCTTCCTTAGTGGGTCTCACACACAAAGATATATAAAAAAACGAATAATATCCTCAACTTTGATACCATATTAACAATTAAAATAGAGATAAACCACACAATAATAGTGAGGCCACAAGGGCTCACTTAAGTGAGACTATGCTCACACACTCAACTCATTAAGATGGAAAATGATTACATATCTATAGTGTAGGAATGCCTCTAACAACCTTCTGAATTTGTAGATATGAAAACGACTCGTGAGTTATAAAACAAATTCATCCACAATAACCTCGAATAGACTCTAACCATCTACTAATTCTATCCTTTCGACATTATTTCTCCAACAATTACCGTACTTAACAGGAAGTCTGATCTCAATGTATCTTAATACCTCATGACATGCCCTTTTCTCCCTTTATTCATCGAGCTACGCACACTCTTCTCTGAGTGTTTCAGACCTCTTGATTTCTGTTCAACATAGAGTGGGAATGTTTTGGGCCATTGTGTCTTGGATATATTTCATTCACTTCTGCCCCTGAGATATCCTCTACATGATATAGAGAATCTCCCCTCCCTTCATATTACAGAAGGGGGTGTATTCTTTCAAAGGGGACCAATAATTGAAAAAATATAAACCCACGGTATAGTTTTTTAGGGCAATGGATTCATGTGTTAAAATGTCCATGAACACTGTACGTTATATAATTGTACAAATTTATATTACATTGTACGTTATATAATTTGTACAAATTTATATTGTCACGTGATTGTTATTCACAACAATGGATTCATGTGTTAAAAATGTTGATGAACATTGTATGTTATATAATTTGTACAAATTTATAATGTCAAGTGAGATATGTATGTTGTAAATTGAATTTATACAATATTTTTTGTTATATTGAATCTAAATTATCTAACATATGTGTGTCATATCTCAACATGTAATAAGTAATTATTTATAGAGTATTTAATGTTCTAAATGTTGGAGTGTATGTTATTAAATTAATAATTATATTGAATATGAATTATTTGACTGACATATCTGTGTGTCATATCATAGAATGTAATAAGTAATTGGCTATAGAGTATTTAATGTTCTGTATGTTGGAGTGTGTATTATTCAATATACAATTATTTTATATTTGAGTGTGTACAAAATATTATAAATAATATTAAATATTTTATAAATGGATATTATTATTCACCATAATACATTATATCGTATATTCAAATACATTCTTTTGGAGGTTTCTCAAGCGTTGTTCTTTCCATATGCCTATAAATGCTTGAGATATCTCTTGGTTAAATGTAGAATCCAGTGAGGAGCTTCTTGATAATTCTATCCATTTTTCCATTGCTTGGTTGAGCAATATAGAATACCATTGTCTCCATTTCATCCTTGGCTAATGTGATATGTGTTTTACGTCTTTCTATGCTATTGTGTGTGTGATGTATTTGTTTTTTGTATTTCTCTACTCATTCACTCTCTGGTTGGAAATCTCGATTCCCAACAAGTGGTATCAGAGTTGAGTTCGGGTGAATGTCTGTGAGAGTCGAGGGAATATTTTCATTCACATGCAGAGGAAGAGAGTTTGCTGCAAGGGAGCCGATGGTTTCAGACTCTGTTTGTGACAAGGAAAAACCCTATAATATCAAACGATTTTTGAATGCTGGCGAGAACGGTCGGCAAGGAAATGAAGTTGGAAGCCATGGAAGTGGTTAGATAAAGGTTCCCTCTAGGGTATATTTCTTATGTATTCCAAGTTCTGGTCTTTAAGGTTCCCTTTAAGACAAAGAACAACAACAATTTTGGATGGATGCAACTCACGATTTCTTCGGCAACAACTTTAGAGAAGGAAAAAAAAGGAGGCATCTACTCTCATCACTAATAGCAATATTATTATCTGGAAGCAACATGATTTCAATATGGTGATTTCACTATGGTCAACTCAAAAAACAAAAAAATTATGGGCTCTTTCCTCAATGCATAAGTGTGGTATTCTTGTCTCACACGTAACAAAACAAAGTGGCTTCCCTTCTCTTATTGGCTGGCAGTCAACTTTTCCATGCCTTTCACAAAATATCTCTCTGGCTCAATCTTCACACATGTTCATGGCTCAATATTCACACATGTTCGTGGCTCAATATTCATGAGGCACGTGACTCCTCTTACGTGTAGAATAAGGGTCAATACGATTTCTCTCTTAGAGATCGCTCTCTCTGGTATCATGCTCCACCAACCTGGATCTATCGCTCATTTTTAATAAGTCTAAGATATGGGTGATTTTATTCTTTCCTCATGATGTCCGACTTCACTACCACTACACACAGAAAATCCTCCACGCGAGAACCTTCACAAGTTATAACACATAATCACATGTCACAGGTCACGATTTCTTGGCTCAATTTTAATCTTACAATAGGCAATGAATTCACCTTGGGGCTTCTCCTTTTCTCCAGGAATACTTTAGTTAGAGGTTCACACACAAAAATTATGCGGGTCACTCTTCTCAGTGGGACACACACACAAAGATCTATCACAGAACGAATAATATCCTCAACTTTGATACCATATTAACAATTAAAATAGAGATCAACCACACAATAATAGTGAGGCTACAAGGGCTCACACAAGTGAGACTATGCTCACACAATCAACTCATTAATACCGAAAATGATTACATATGTATAGTGTAGGAGAGCCTCTAACAACCTTCTGAATTTGTGGATCTGAAAACTACTCGTGAGTTAGAAAACAAATTCATGTACAACAACCTCGAATAGACTCTAACCATCTACTAATTTGTCCTTTCGACATTATTTCTCCAACATTTACCGTAGTTAACAGGAAGTCTGATCTCAGTGTAGCTTAATACCTCATGACATGCCCTTTTCTCCCTTTATTCATCGAGGTGCCCACAATCTTTTCTGAGTGTTTCAGACCTCTTGCTTTCTGTTTGACATAGAGTGGGAATGTTTTGGGCCATCGTGTCTCGAATATATTTCATTCACTTCTGCCCCTGAGATATCCTCTACATGAAATAGAGAATCACCCCTCCCTTCATATTACCGAAGGGGGTGTATTCTTTCAAACGGGACCAAAAATTGATAAAATATAGACTTACAATATAGTTATTTAGGGAAATGGATTCATCTGTTAAAATGTCCATGAACATTGTACGTTATATACTTGTACAAATTTATATTACATTGTATGTTATATAATTTGTACAAATTTATATTTTCACATGATTGTTATTCACAACAATGGATTCATGTGTTAAAAATGTTGATGAACATTGTATGTTATATAATTTGTACAAATTTATAATGTCAGGTGAGATATGTGTATTGTAAAATGAATATATACAATATTTTTTGTTAGATTGAATCTTAATTATCTAAGATATGTGTGTCATATCTCAACATGTAATAAGTAATTAGTTATAGAGTATTTAATGTTCTAAATGTTGGAGTGTATGTTATTAAATTAAAAATTATATTGAATATGAATTATTTGACTGACATATCTATGTGTCATATCATAACATGTAATAAGTAATTGGCTATAGAGTATTTAATGTTTTGTATGTTGGAGTGTGTATTCTTAAATTTAAAATTTTATTTAAAATTATTTTATATTTGAATATGTACGAAATAATATAAATAATATTAAATATTTTATAAATGGATATTATTATTCACCATAATACATTATATCGTATATTCAAATACATTCTTTTAGAGGTTTCTCAAGCGTTTCGCTTTCCATATGCTTGGAAATGCTTGAGATATCTCTTGGTTAAATGTAGAAGCCAGTGAGGAGCTTCTTGATAATTCTATTCATTTCTCCATTGCTTGGCTGAGCACTATAGAATACCATTGTCCCCATTTCGTTCTTGGCTGATGTGAGATGTATTTTATGTCTTTCTATGCTATTACGTGTGTGAGGTATTTGTTTTTTGTATTTCTCTGCTTATTCACTCTCTGGCTGGAAAGCACTATTCCCAACAAGTGGTATTAGAATTGAGTTTGGGTGAATTTCTATGAGAGTCGAGGTAATATTTTCATTCACATGCAGAGAAGGAGGGTCTACTGCAAGGGAACCGATGGTTTGGGACTCTGTCTATGACAAGGAAAAACCCTATGATATCGAACAGTTTTTGAATGCTAACGAGAACGGTTGGCAAGGAAATGAAGTTGGAAGCCATGGCAGTGGTTAGAGCAAGGTTCCCTCTAGGGTATATTTCTTATGTATTCCAAGTTCTAGTCTTTAGAGGAGGCACGAGAAGTGTTTGATGGAATGTCTCAACGAGATGATCGTGGACCATTATGATGAGTTTTTGGAGGAGGAAGAGTCAGATCTAGCGGTCATGGTGCAAAGTCAAGCATGAAAGCATAGTTTTGATGGGATTACTCAAATTAAAATCAATGGTGAATGTAATGAATGCAAAGTTTGAGGCGGAGTTGAAAATTTTATTATTATTATATGTAAATGGGCATGCAAATGTAAGACATGGTTAGGCATACATACCATGGTTTTTTAATGTCATCTTTAAAGTCTAGATGACCTAGGTGATAGGGGCAGCATGTAGTGTCCCCGGATACCTTGGATTTGAGGGAATTTTGGTTTGTTTTTGTCATGGGGGGAAGTTAGGTCAAGAGTCATGGTTTCAGGCACATGTTTTTTTTAGCTCATTTTTTTTAGAGACCATGTATTGCATGTAATGAAGCCTTTAAAGGGATTAGGATACTCCCTTGAAATTTTCCTATACATGAGAAGGTGAAGGCTCACTTGGATGGCTTGGTCAGATTCAGTCAAGGAAGCGCATCTTTCTTGATTATCGTGATGGAGTTAAGGGATGAGGATTGAGGGATCCTAGTACCCACAAATAATCATTAGTAGAGATGTGTACATGGAATAATCTATAGTTGCTCAGAATCACAAAGGGAGATTTGTTTGCAAACTTAGGAAGTCATTGTATGGCCTAAAGCTAGAGTAGACAATTATACAAGATGTTTGATTCCTTCATGGTGAGACAAATTTACAAGAAGTGAGTATAACCATTGTGTTTATGGTATATTCATAATCTTGGTGTTGTATTTTTGTTATAGAAATATTTTCCTCACCCTATGAAAATTTTCTTAGAAGGCCTTTTTCCATTTCCCTATGTAGACTTGAATTCCCTCTTTTCAATTCTGTAATGACCTTCCTCGTTATGACAACAACTCTGATAACAGGTGTCAATTTTTTTATATTTTTTATTTTTTATTTTTAAGATGTGTGCGCTCGTGTAAAAAGAAACAGATACACTGGACTCTACGACGCCACCCGACGACTAACAAGATGCACCCACGAAGATCAAAATAAGGAGACACAAGGCACACAACAAGTAACGGAAAACATTTAACGACATACTGGGTTATGCACAGTGCGAACACCGAAGGAAGAATCCATAGTGGTAGATTCTACTATTTTTTCACAGGAAAGCAGGGCGTTTAATCTTAGTTCTTTGCTCCGGAGAGAGAGAAGGTCAGATAGGATCCTAGCCAACTGCTCAGGCAGAAACTAGTAGTCTCCGTCAGGTGTGTCGCAAGAGTGGAAACCCTGCCTTTAAAGGGCCCGAGACCCTTGATACGGCACTGGATTCCTTACACACAAAACAATCACGCACATCGGCTCATATACTAGGCTACCAGGAGGTGTCTACATCCCGCCCGACACGACTGAACCCATACTCAAATGACTCAAACAAGTACAACCATAAATAAACGCATGACCGCAACCTTAAGGAAGGCACAAAGAAGAAGGATTCAGACAACGACCCACCACCATTGAGGCTCCGTGACCTTAATTACAACCAATTACTCCATTTGATTTCCACTAAACAACGAGTTACCAACCCAGTCATGAATAATGTGCATTAACTAATTTACCATAACATCACCATAGCATAACTATATCATCGCCTTCTATATCACAATATCACTGCAATTGAACTAATGATGACGTTACCCTTGTTTGTGGTTATTAACAACGGAACTACTAGGAACCTGTCCATAATAATCATGTAATTGCTTTTATAATAGATAGCAGTGGAATTAAACAAATATTAGCTTTCATTACAAGACGTTGTAGGTAAAATCATCGATGATTAACAAAATAAATTAAATTCAACTGGGACCCTCGTTAGCATTGTACTAATAATGGCTTCATTACAAGTTATTGTAGTTAAACTATTTGATGATTATCAATAAACTAAATTCATGGGAGGCATAAAAGCATTGTGAATAATTAGCGTTATAACACAGGTTAGCATATCAGCATGGAAATGTAGTATATTAGCATATTAGCATTAAAATTAGTAAATAATTGGCATTATAAATGCATATCATCATATCAGCATTATAAATAACTATCATTGAAATTTAAACTAAAAATTACTTTTCATTACCCAGCATGGTAAATAAATAATCGTGGTTAGCATAGTAAATAAAAATCAAAAGGAAACATATGACGATTGGGATTGTAAAGGAAAATTCTCCTTTAATGCAACTCATATCCCTCATTTTAACTAAACTCAAATTCTTTTCTCGACACCTGGGAATCATCTACTGTACGTTAATTTATTCTTTTCATGGAACTAAATCATAAGAAAATCATATTCTGTCCAATGCAACTGAAAATCGGGTCCCTTAATTTCGTCCACAAATCGTATTCAGTTCGGCATAGTTATTTTTATTATTTTGGGAAACTAAAAACGCAATTGAAGATCACATTCTTCTATTTACAACTGGAAATGAAAATGTAAGGAAAAGGAGAGGGACGTGGAAGGGAAGGACTCGACACAGCGATGAGGAGTGGACTGAAGGCTTAGTTCGTGCTGCGTGCTGGCGGTAAATCTCCGACTTGGAAGTATAACACTGGGCATTCCTTTCAAAGCCAACTCAGGATAAGGTGGAACTCCATTATCTGATATTGATTTCTATTTGGTTTTTATTATTATATTTTGATACGGGATACGCTAGAAACAGAGGAAGAGGGAGAGCATTGGCCAATAATTTAATATGGATGTTATGTGGAAGTACATGAGAGGTACCCTGTCCGGTTATTAGGTATAAGGTTCGAAACCCAAAAGAGGAGGATGACCATAATCGACCTTCAACTATGAGTAATCCTATCATAAATATTCCTGAGAGTAGTGGGGTTTTGGACAACTAGGTTGCGACATGGACATTGATTTCTTGGATTGACAGGTGCAGCCACATCAAAGGCGGCATGGCTTCAAGTCATCGATAAGATGTTGATGACTTTGTAGGGTTCAAGTCTTCTTACATTAGATTTACTCAGTTTCTCTATGGAGGATTAAAGATAGGTGAATCATAATTTTCTGAATATCAAGGGGTCAAAGTTCAACCCAGTCATTCTAATGTCAATTCCCAAGTGCCAATCAACTTCCTCCATTTATTGCAGAAGCCCAAGTGGGCGGTCGATCTGGGTACCATCGTGGAGTTCTTTCTCTCAAAAAGCACAAACTAAAGAGCGAGTTCACTCTAGGGGAAATCAAAAGCTTGGGAATGGGATGAGATCAAAAGGGAATTATTCCTCTAAAGTAATTCTTCAGCTAATCTAATCGGCCTGATGAGGTCTCGGAGACAACATTATGTCGTTGTTTCCTCTATTTTTTTTCTTCCCAGATATGGATACACTCTTATAAATTTAGAACTACTATTAGATATACTAATAAACAAAGGATGGCGAGGGTTTCCTTGGACATATTTGGTTATATTCCTAAATTTATAAATACTATTCAAGAAGCTTCCCGTGTCAAGTCAGTTCAAGCTCAAGCCCGAATGATGTCAGTGAGGAATAGAAGAGCATGGTTGAGCTTGTACGAACACATGCTCGAAAAAGAATACAAGGGCATGATTGTCTCCGTTCGCATTGGTTTTACGTTTTTTGTTCATATATTTCCTCTTCTTTTATGACGTTCCAGACGAGTTTGCTATTTAGACAAACTAGAAAACCTAATCTGATGAGTTTGTTATTTAGTCAACTAAAAGAAAACCTAATCTGATAAATTTTTATGGATACTTCATAATAACAAACATAAAATAGATAAGAAGACGTACTGTAGGTGAACTGATTTGATCCTGTTAGTTTCAATTGTCAACGCACCTAATCTTCTTGAACCGCAGGTATTGTACAAAAACTTTGGTCGGTCTATTTTGTTCCGTGCAAGTCCTGACAGCTGTTCTATTTGGAGTACCATTCATCACATCTGAATTCAAAGGCTAATCGTTGGGCCGACTCCAAGATTGAGGAGGATTCAAGGCTTATAGCTTCCAAGAGTTTTCACCTGAGCTCAACGCAGGGATGGTTATCATAAAGCGCAGACCCCAAAAAACGCAGGAATCCACATGGGAATCGCCAAAACGATCTTGCCAGAACATAAAGACAATACACTCAACGAAATTGCAACAAACCCAGGGATAAAACAGAAACGCAAAGATGTAAAACAACACGCAGTGAAAATTTCATTCTCCCCTTTCCCCCTTTGAAATAACAGCGGTGATATCTACTGCCGGAACAAACTCAGATCCAAAATTTCAAACAAGCCAGGAGTAAAACTCATATTTTAAATTGCCAGGAAGGGTAACAGCACAAACTCAAACTGCCAGAACATATCAGAACAAAGCTAGGTTATCCCTTATTACATGAGAAGCGACCAATGTAAAAAAAAGGGTAAAATAACAATGAAGAGTAAGGTGAACGCAACTACATGGGTCGGGGAGGGTTTCTATCAGTCCAACATCGAATCCATTTACAACAATAACCATTCTACCCTACAAAATAGAGGAGCGTACCTTGCCTTATCGCCCACTTGATGACATCTGTGCGCTCCACGTTGCTCCTGCTCCATGCCACTCCCGCTCGCCGACCATAGAGACT
>ML777378.1:933208-951696 GCA_009831015.1 Picea engelmannii | reverse complement strand
CTTATGCCCCGGCCCACCCCCTTTCCGTATAAATAATAAACAAAGTTTAAATAACTTTTAAAACGGATCCATATAACAACCACTACCCGTGGCCCAATGGTCGGGCGGCCAAAACAAAGTCGTTATGCATGGATGAGGTCGCCAGTTCAATTCCGGTCGGCTACACAAATTTTTGAACCAACACACAAACTACACAACCAATAAACGAGGGACACGTGGCGCCCCTGGATTGGGCCACGTGCCCTCATACCATTTGCTAAGAAATAGACACGTGTCGCAATCCTACTCGCCAGCAACCGACAAATAAAAATGTGCCACGTCATCCAAATGCCACGTCACCTCTGCCCTGTCATCATGATGGTACGGCCCTGCCACGTGGCCGTACGGACTGCCCAGTCAGCACTTTTTTTCCCTGTTTGGCGATTCAAACAGATCGCGATAACTTTCGCTCCCGACGTCCGTTTGAGACGAAACGAATTGCGTTGGGTTCGTGACGACGAGGGATACAAACCCATTTGTTTTGAGGCAATTCTGAGAACTTTCATTTTTGAGGTAAAATTTGACCCCTGGTCCAGATTCTGATCACAAAAGGAAACATACGATGATTGGGATTGTAAAGGAAAATTCTCCTTTAATGCAACTCATATCCCTCATTTTAACTAAACTCAAATTCTTTTCTCGACACCTGGGAATCATCTACTATATGTTAATTTATTCTTTTCATGGAACTAAATCATAAGAAAATCATATTCTGTCCAATGCAACTAAAAATCGGGTCCCTTAATTTCGTCCACAAATCGTATTCAGTTCGGCATAGTTATTTTTATTATTTTGGGAAACTAAAAACGCAATTGAAGATCACGTTCTTCTATTTACAGCTGGAAATGAAAACGTAAGGAAAAGGAGAGGCACGTGGAAGGGAAGGACTCGACACAACGATGAGGAGTGGACTGAAGGCTTAGTTCGTGCTGTGCGCTGGCGACAAATCTCCGACTTGGAAGTATAACACTGGGCATTCCTTTCAAATCCAGCTTAGGATAAGGTGGAAATCCATTATCTGATATTGATTTCTATTTGGTTTTTATTATTATATTTTGATACGGGATACGCTGGAAACAGAGGAAGAGGGAGAGCATTGGCCAATAATTTAATATGGATGTTATGTGGAAGTACATGAGAGGTACCCTGTCCAGTTAATAGGTCTAAGGTTCGAAACCCAAAAGAGGAGGATGACCATAATCGACCTTCAACGATGAGTAATCCTATCATAAATATTCGTGAGAGTAGTGGGGTTTTGGAGAACTGGGTTGCGACATGGACATTGATTTCTTGGATTGACAGGTGCATCCACATCAAAGGCGGCATGGATTCAAGTCATCGATAAGATGTTGATGACTTTGTAGGGTTCGAGTCTTCTTTCATTAGATTTACTCAGTTTCTCTAGGGAGGATTAAAGATAGGTGAATCATAATTTTCTGAATATCAAGGGGTCAAATTTCAACCTAGTCATTCTAATGTCAATTCCCAAGTGCCAATCAACTTCCTCCATTTATTGCAGAAGCCCAAGTGGGAGGTCGATATGGGTACCATCGTGGAGTTCTTTCTCTCAAAAAGCACAAACTAAAGAGCGAGTTCACTCTAGGGGCAATCAAAAGCTTGGGAATGGGATGAGATCAAAAGGGAATTATTCCTCTGAAGTAATTCTTCAGCTAATCTAATTGGCCTGATGAGGTCTCGGAGACAACATTATGTTGTTGTTGCCTCGATTTTTTTTCTTCCCAGATATGGATACACTCTTATAAATTTAGAACTACTATTAGATATACTGATAAACAAAGGATGGCGAGGATTTGCTTGGATAGATTTGGTTATATTCCTAAATTTATAAATACTATTCAAGAAGCTTCCCGTGTCAAGTCAGTTCAAGCTCAAGCCCGAATGATGTCAGTGAGGAATAGAAGAGCATGGTTGAGCTCGTACGAACACATGCTCGAAAAAGAATACAAGGGCATGATTGTCTCCGTTCGCATTGGTTTTACATTTTCTGTTCATATATTTCCTCTTCTTTTATGACGTTCTAGACGAGTTTTCTATTTAGACAAACTAGAAAACCTAATCAGTCGAGTTTGTTATTTAGTCAACTAAAAGAAAACCTAATATGTTTATGGATACTTCATAATAACAAACATAAAATAGATAAGAAGACGTACTGTAGGTGAACTGATTTGATCCTGTTAGTTTCAACTGTCAACGCACCTAATCTTCTTGAACCGCAGGTATTGTACAAAAACTTTGGTCGGTCTATTTTGTTCCATGCAAGTCCTGACAACTGTTCTGTTTGGAGTACCATTCAGCACATCTAAATTCAAAGGCTAATTGTTGGGCCGACACCAAGATTAAGGAGGATTCAAGGCTTATAGCTTCCAAGAGTTTTCACCTGAGCTCAACGCAGGGATGGTTATCATAAAGTGCAGACCCCAAAAAACGTAGGAATCCACATGGGAATCGCGAGAACGATCTTGCCAGAACATAAAGACAATACACTCAACGAAATTGCAACAAACCCAGGGATAAAACGGAAACGTAGAGATGTAAAACAACACGCAGTGAAAATTTCATTCTCTCCTTTCCCCCTTTGAAATAACAGCGGTGATATCTACTGCCGGAACAAACTCAGATCCAAAATTTCAAACAAGTCAGGAGTAAAACTCATATTTTAAATTGCCAGGAAGGGTAACAACACAAACTCAAACTGCCAGAACATATCAGAACAAAGCTAGGTTATCCCTTTATACACGAGAAGCGGCCAATGTAAAAAGAAGGGTAAAATAACAATGAAGAGTAAGGTGAACACAACTACATGGGCCAGGGAGGATTTCTATCAGTCTAACATCGAATCCATTTACAACAATAACCATTCTACCCTACAAAATAGAGGAGCGTACCTTGCCTTATCGCCCGCTTGATGACGTCTGTGCGCTCCGCGTTGCTCCTACTCCGTGCCACTCCTGCTCGCTGACCGTAGAGACTACACCAGTACCTCCCAGCCAAATTCTAGGGGTACTCTGCTTCCCCCTTAGCCCCCTGAGCCGCAAAGGGGCCACACACAAACCAGAGGATATGCCTAGCTTCCCAGCTCGCCTCCAAGGCTTAGCTACCACTCTAATCCCAGCTGAGAAAATCCCAACTCCTCACAAGCAATCAGTCCAGTCCAAATTCGGCAGCATAACGTTACCTAACAGCCACCCCCCCCCCTTTTCCCCCCATCCCCCTTTCTTTTATCGAGTTTTGAGACCCCCTCTTGCCCTAATCACATTTAATTTAAGTTTTAAATAAAAACCCTAAAAAATTCTCTGTTGTACAAGTGTCATTCATCCCCCACGTTTCTCCAAGATTATTTTATTTAAAATTATTAAAAGGATCATTTCCCTATTTTTATTAATCCCCCCCCCCCTTTTTTTTTCTAAAACCAAANTTTAATTCATAACTTTTTAAACTCCCGCACGTTAAATAATTTTATTACTTATTAATTGTCTTTGTTTCCTTATTACTTAGTTTCCCTATTTTTTTACTAATCCCTTCCTTTTATTTTTTTAAACCAAAAAGGTAAATGCGCTAATTAATCTTTTCAATTATTATTTATTTAATATCTTTTGTTCTTTCACAAGTTAGGAATTAATTTCCTCTTTGCAAATTTTTAAATCCCTTAGTTAATAGTTAATTAAATCCTTACTCTCTTTATTTACCCCAAGAATTTTATGAAGACCTAACTATTACTTAGGTGGGTTCTGGTTTAAATTGTTATTTTTATTCCAGGGTCTGTTCTTAAGGTTAGACTAAAATTTTACACTAAAAGTTTTAGACTCAGTACTTAGATTCTGAACTGGGCGACACTGGGTTAGGGGAGTTGTTTAAGGATTTCTTAAGGCATTATTGTCTTAGGGCTATTTAGGTTTGTTTCCTTCATCATCAGTGCGACGTTCCCTTCAGGACACACTATGTGCTCCAAGGGTACCACTTGCCTCGTTCGTTTCTTTTGCGCAACGTGCCCTTGAGGATGCACCACGTGCTCCAAGGGTGCCACTCACGTCTTGTGTTTATTTTGTGCGACGTGCCCTTCAAGATGCACCACGTGCTCCAAGGGTGCCACTCGCTGACTGGACTGATTGGTAGACATCTATAACCCCTGGAGTCAACACTCCGCCAGGTTAACTTGTGGGAGACTAAGGGATCTAGGGAATAAGGCCCCTGCCTTATTGCACGCCCCTTAGAATCATCGTGAGCGATTGTCGCAGTCTGCCCTCATGGCATCGTGGATCCTCTCGAACTAGGCAATCGTTAACCTACAGTTCGAGCCACGATGGGAGTGCTATTAGGCGGTGGCAGGGCTGCTGTCCACCCCTCTCCCTCAACCTCTCTGGAAATCGTGTGTGGCCCCTTTAATCCATATGTGAGTCTGGTCGGAAAGCTATCATCAGCCTGCATCATCAACAATCATGTCAGAAATGTCAACATCATATCATCAAATCAAATGAAATATCACCGTAAATAAATCAACCCAATAGCACACTCCCTGACTCAGTCCGGAGTCCAAGGGGTTCCACCGATGTCTCTGCATCATCAAGGTCCAAAACCTTGCACACTCAATAAAACTGAGTCAATAGCACCTGTCCACATCAAATAGTAAAACATCATGTCATCTATCATAACGCATCATAATCAAGTATAAATGTTTTAACATCAGAAAAGTCCAGATCACTTGTGAGCAAGTGTCCTCAAATAATAAGTTTTCTCAGTGCGCCAGAGCGGGATGTTACAAATTCCCAGAGATAAAAATAACATTTTTCCACATATACACGCCTTAACTATTATAAAGCACGCGTATATGCAGGTTGCACCATTACAACCCACACACATCGGGTTTTGTGCCCAAAATTAAAAAATGGTGTCAGGTTTCCATGTCACGTGATGAGATGCATGATCCTTGACCTTCCATATACTAGAAATGTTCTGACTTGGCCTTTCAGTTCCATTTGAAGGATATAAATGGCCCATATCCAAGATGTTGAGAGGAGGAGAAGAATTCAACTTTGGGAGAAAAGTTACTTTGGATAAATTATTCACTTCATATTAAGTCTGCATCCCTTTATCCTTTTAAGTTTGAACACATTGTTCAACCCCCAAGCTCTTCCATACTTGATTGAGAACCTCATTATCTATCTTATATGAGCTTGACTTTGGTGGAGGATTGAAGTGATAGAGGCCCAGATGGAAGGGACTTTGTTTCTCAGTTCAAACTGTGCCGACATGAAATTTTGTCATTCATACACTTCTGCTGATTACATTTTAATAGAAATACTCTTTTCTCATCCAATCAATGTCTTGAAAATATTTGAATTGTTATTCCATGGGTGTATTTTTCATGAATATTGATGGATTATGCTGTTGAATGTGCTAACTTTATATATTATCACCATATTCTTTTGTATCTTGGTTGTTGAGGACAAGTTGCAGGTGTATTTCTTTGAGTCAAGTGCTCAACGGTGGTCTTCATCGAATGTATGGACGAGGTAGGATATTTATCTTCTCTTGTTAGCATATTTGTTTATATAACATACTTGATATTATAGTTGATTTCTGTAGTCATTTCAGTCTGTTGTGGTTTACCCCATTCCATAGAGAAATTTTCCTCGTAATAGAATTGGTGACCATACTGGGGATATAATCTTCTTTTCGGTGTTTGGAGTGTTTTTCTCCTTTGATTGCTCTTATTTATAATGATTTTCTTATTGTCTGATTTCTTGATAACCTCTGCTCATTTTGAGTCTGAGTTTCTTGGCCTTATCCTTAACCTGGTACTGTTTCAATACATATACACAGTTGTTTTCCTGACAGTCATGTACATATGCATGTTGTCATTATGTAGGAAGCGTATATACATGGTTTTCTCTTGAACAATCACGTACATCATTCTTGTATGCTTGGTTGTTGAGTTTGATGTTTGTTGGGTAAGTTTTGATGGTTGTTGAGTCTTCTTAGGTCTCTGTTATGACTGTTAAGTGCCTGCGGAGGGATAAGAAACCTTTTTTTGGTTGAATTTTTGGGCAGTGTTGTTCTCATCATCATTTTCATTGATTTTCCTTGCATATTGGACTAGGTGTTTGCTTCTTGATATCCTACTTGGTTTGTCTCTGTTTACAATCAATAGAATTTTGATATCAAGATGTTATTCAGTCCTTGTATTTTCATTCTTTTATATTGAAAATACAAAAATAATAAACATTTTGCATTGTTGGCATTTGATCTTTTGGGTTCTTATTGTTGATCTTAGTACATGTATGGAAATATTGCATCTTATTTTGAATTGCATAATTAAATTGAAAATTGCATTTTGAAAAGCTTATCATTTATTGGGAATTGAAGTTAGGACTTTGCATTTGATTCATATTCATTTATTTTACCAGTTGAGTCATAACATCATCGGTTTCACTACCACACCTTTTTGAGTAAACAAGGCCACTAAAAGCAACACTGATAAATTTAAAATTGATTAGAAACAATTTTATTTTTAGGGTGCACAAACTAGCTTAGGATTTAGAGCCTTGGAATAGGATTTTGTGAGTAAACTTCTCCAAGGATATTAAATCAACATATGTGTCTGAATAAGGGAGTGGTGAAATCCATTGTATAATTGGTGACATCAGGAGACTCCGCTTACACTAGAGTTAAGCACGAGGTCGCGTGAGGTTGGTTGAGAGATATCCCCCCAATACCTTCTTAGTGTCAGATATATTTTTGGGGATCTATTCGTATATGGGGATCTTTCTAGTACCTTTACCTCTGTGAGAGAAAGTTATTTCGAGGTTTCGGGATTTGTTACTCTGCCCATACGGCGGAACTAACTTACAACTATTTTCTTGCGCATTGGTTATATCATTGTTGCTTAGTTTCTTGACATAGATACCACATAGGTTACTTCCAGGGGTTATTTTGCAGGTACCCTGGGTAAGATAAGGGCCAGACAACACACAACCTTTATGGAGGATTACCTCTTTGGGGGGATCTGATCGAATGGTTGTTAAGCCCACGAGGGCCCTTATAAATGATTCTGATACCTCTGATATTTTAAAGGGAGTCTCGGGCCCCTCTTGGGTGAGGCATACCTACTTTAGGGAGGGAGGCCCCTTTCATCCACTTTATCCTGTTTGTGTGCATATTGGCCTTTTATTTATTTTGGTGTGCTCTTTGAGTATTATTTTAACTTAGGATTTTTTATTGCACTGTGAGTTTTCAATAGTATGGATAGTGGTGTCCCTTTGACTCCCTCATTTAGCGCTACCTCCCCCATGGCATCCACTCATTTGATGGGGACAAATCCATTTGTGTTTCATAATGGTATTCAGACTCATGATACTCAATCAATACCTTGGGTCTCTAATCATATTCCTTTTGATACGCCAAACATACCTCCACCCTTTCCATCCTCTTCCTCACCTGCTTATATGAATCCTAGTTTTGGATCTGGGGGCATGGTGACTCCTTTTTCTACATCTTCATTTGATGGGAGACACATACCTCAACCGAATCTCACAGTGGGAGGTTGGGATCTCTCTTCTTACAGATCCAATCCTAGCTTCACTTTTCTAGGAGTGAGTGCTCAAATGGGTGGTTATTTTGCTTATTACACCCCATCCATATATCCTTCATCTACTATGCTAGTTCCTACAAACACTTTTCCCATGACAGACCTCCACCTATCCTCTTTTATTTCATACAGAGGGACTCAGTTTTATAGTACGGTCTACCCCCTTCACGGAATCCCTTCATCCTGGGGAAACATATATCCTCACCCGAGTAACCCTTTTCATGTTTTTTTCACTTCGCAAACATCTTATTTGATGATGATTCCTTTACAAACCTCTATGAATCAATCTGGAGAAGGATACTACCCTGTCGGTTAGGGACAAGGTGTATACTGGAATCCTTCCTAGCCTGCAATTTATCAAAAACAGACTTTCCTGGGACCTTGGTCTCAAATTTCGTAACCAACCATCTCCACCAGTTCTGTCACTGCAAGTCATACTAAAATTATATCACCGACCTATGCTAGCCATGTTGGATATTGGTCGACAACCTCTACATGACATGTTGAAGACTGACAACTAGCCGTTGTAAGTCATGCTGGGGGAATGACTCTAGTCGCCATGAGTCATACGGACATTATATCTCCAACCATGGTCAACCATGTTGGAGAATCATCACCAACCTCTATACATCATGTGGGGGATGAACCACTAGCCTCTTCCAATCACGTTGAGAGCATGCCACCAACCATTGTGAGTGATGTTGGGGGAAGTCATATGATTGAGAAGCCTCGACGTATAATATGTAAGACCAAGTTCAGTTGTAGGCTTTGCAAAGGAAGTCACTTAACTCACTTGTGCCCTACTACTGTTGTAGTAGAATAAGTTCAATCCTTGTATGATAACCCTTTGGGTTCAGATTTGTCTTTGATTTCCCAACATCTTATTTCTCCTTTGATTGCTACAATAGTCATACCGATGCAATCTTCACCCGACACCACTCCTTTTTTGAGGAGTGAGGCTTCTTTTGACCACGTCATTAACATCTCTATTAATATACCTTATGAATAAGAGATCATTCTACTCTCCCTGAGTACGCTCCCTCCAAGTTTTAGAGAGGTTCCCTTTGACTAGGATGGTATTGTGGGGTATCATATTCCTTCTTCTATGCATTTTCAAATAAGAGGCATTCTCCGATATATCATCGAGAAGGTAACCTCCGTGAGCATTTTATCCCCTCTACCTGGAAAGATTTGGGTTTTCCCAAGCTTGTGTTAGCTGTTCCTAAGTTGACGACCTTTCAAAAACGTTGTGCACAGGAGCCCTGGCCTCCCCCATGACATGATGCTTAGAGGAATCCCAACGAGTCTGGTTTAAGAACCTTTCTGAATCTCTTAAAAAGAGAAAAGATTGTTGAGTGAACTTGTCTCTTTTACACTCATAAATTGGATTTGAAAGGATGTCTATTTGGTGTAAGTTTATCCCTTTTTTCAAACCAAGTAGAATAAATTTACAAAAAAAGGACATTTTTTGGGCGTTAAGTTGTAATTGCATCTCATTCTCTTGCGTGCAGTATTAAGCCTATTGTCTATTCTCTCTCTCACATTATAATCCTATCACCTCAACAATTTGCATCATCAGCCAAGCAGAGCCTTATTTATATCCTTTGTAGCTTGACACCCTATAACCCAAGAGGAAACATTCCCCCGAGTGTCCATATCATGCATGCACATCCTTGCATTGAGCATAGGCATGTTCCACTATTGGAACTAGTTTCTTATTAGTGACACTCGTTTCCTCCTCTGTATCATAACATTCATTTGACTATGAAAAAATAAAAAAAGACAAGCGGGAAAAGACTATTATCTTATATTGGCAATAGTCGCGTCGCCTTTGCACATAGAACAAAGTTTTGAGTCCATTTGTCATCAAAATTTTGTGTTTATCATGACCTTAGGAAGCTGAGCTCATTACGTAGAGTTTACTCCCCCGACTGGTTACTCTTTCAATGTCTATGGAGATTTTGATTGCTGCCTCCTTCATCACAAAGTTTCATCATTGAGTCTATGCTGCCATATTCTTCCATATGTCTCATGCTCTTATTCAAAGGATGTCTATCAACCCGTGTCGGCCATTCCTCATAACTATTGACTTTGCATGTCGGCCATAACCTTAGTGAGTCTTAGATTTACATGAAGTTGTATTTCTATCATGCACCCTAGTCCTACTTTCATGATTGGTAGGTAACCTTGAACCCAATAGTCGACATTTCATCATTGGTCGTTGACTGGGGGGTTTCCCTTGTGTTCAACGACAATAAATCTATTCACACATTGGGATTTGTGCAATGTATTGGATGAAATTATCCTTATTGATGGTTTTCTCACATTTTTCATTCGTTTTCCTTATTGGCTTCTATTCAGAGAGTATTTTTTGTGTACTTCTTGCATCTGGCACATGCGAAAGATGCACAGAGTTGTTGGTTCGTGAACATGTTCTTTGTCTAATTTCCTCATAATCACCAAGCTCATTATTTGTACCTTGTGCTAAATTATGAGAGATGCCTCAATTCTCTCCTTTCAACGGGTCTCCTTCCATCGAATTCAACCCATATATTCTGGAAATGAGGCCTAGAGTCCTATGAGTATCTAGAGGCTTGCAGTCATTAGTGGCAGGTTCTCCCTCCATTGACAATTGGGAATGCATCAATGTCTCCTGATCGTTGGATTCTTCAAGTGTTCGACCTTGAAACCTTTATTCACACTTTTAAGAATTTACTCAGTGCCTTGATACCTACTTTCATTATCGGTAGGCTGTCTCACTTTTGTTAACAGTATACCTTAATGATTGGTAATCAAACAATGTCTCATTGTGTTCGAACTCAACTCCTTTATTCATATAATGTAGACTTGCAACTTTGGAATATCATGTACAAGAATTGAAGACATCAGTTCATAGTCAAAAATTTCCTAAGTTGTTTCTATCTTTCATTGGACCAATACCTATATGACTTCAATGACCATGGGAGATTAGATTGTACTCCATTGTATACAGATAGCTTCAAATTGATTTTGAGACTGGTTTTACTGGGCCTTGTTCGTGACTATGAATTCTTATGGACTATAGCCACCTTTGTATTTCCTATTCATGGCCATGAACAACTGTTTGGTATATTTTCACATGGATCTGCAATGTAATTCAAATTGGCAACCATGTGCACAAAATCGGTACACATTGTAACAAGCAACTAGCTCATCCAGTTGGGTCTCCATTACTCCACTTCTAGGTATTATAATTTATTTTGGACATCATAGATACTCCTTTGACCTCACACACTAGGGGAAATCCGTTATAGCAATATTTTCCTCACCCTATGTAAAGTTGCTCAAGAGGCCTTTTTCCATTTCCCTATGCAGACTTGAAGTCCCTTTTTGCAATTCCTAGATATAAAAATAATATTTTTCCACATATACGTGTCCTAACTATTATGCAACATGCATATACACAGGTTGCACCATTACAACCCATGTACATTGGGTTTTGTGCCCAAAATTAAAAATATGGTGTCAGGTTTCCATGTCATGTCATGAGATCCATGATCCTTGACCTTCCATATAATGGAAATGTTCCAACTCGACCCTTCATTTCCATGTGAAGGCTATAAATGGGGCGTATACAAGATGTGGAGAAGAGGAGAAGAATTCAAATTTGAGAGAAAAGTTACTCTGGATAAATTATTCACTTCATATTGAGTCTGCATCCCTTTATCCTTTTAAGTCTGAACACATTGTTCATCCCCCAAGATCTTCCCTGCTTGATTGAGAACCTCATTGTCTCTCTTATATGAGCTTGCCTTTGGTGGAGGATTGAAGTGGTGGAGGCCCAACTTGAAGGGACTTAGTTTCTTGGTTTCGAACCGCGCCGACATAGAAGTTTGTCATTCATACACTTCTACGAATTACATTTTAATAGAAATACTCTTTTCTCGTCCAATTAATATGTCTTGCAAATATTTGAATTGTTATTCCATGGGCGTATTTGTTATGAATATTGATGGATTATGCTATTGAATGTGCTAAATTTATATATTATCACCATATGCTTGTGTATATTAGTTGTTGAGGATAAGTTGCAGGTGTATTTCTTTGAGTCAAGTGCTCAACGGTGGACTTCATCGAACGTCTGGATGAGGTAGGCTCTTTATCTTGTCTTGTTATCATATTTGTTTATATAGCATACTTGATATTATAGTTGATTTATGCAGTCATTTTCGCCTATTGTGGTTTATCCCATGCCATAGAGATATTTTCCTCATAACAATGTTATGATTTAGTAAGCACAACCATGGTTGAAATCAACAGGTTGGCTCAGTTGGCAAGGATGTTTGATATGAAAGATCTAGGAGCAACTAAAACAAATCTTATGCATGGAAATACATGGAGATAGAAAATATGGTAAGATTTTGTTACCACAACAAAAGTATGTGGAGAAGATACTCAGGAAATTTGGTATGAATAATGTGAAACCGAAAAATATCTCTTTGGATTTCCATTGTAAACTTTCTTCAGTTTTATGTCCTAAGTAATAGAAGAAGAAAAGGGTTGTATGTATCATGTATCATATGTTAGTATGAAGGTTTATGTTTCCAATGGGAATGTTCAAATATTTCATATGCAGTTTTTTTTGTTGGTGCACAGATGGAAAAAACATGTAAAGAGAATGGAAATTGGTGATTTGATATCTGAGAACACAAGTATCACCTATAGTGGTTGCATCGATTTGGTTTGTGGTTATTTTGATTTAATGGAGGTTGAGTTGTCCATAATTGAACAATTTTGCAAACATTTTCATGAAACCCATGTTGTTAGAGAAGTTGTGGCGGTGTTTGGCTTCTCTTGGTTTGTAGGAAGGTGATGTTTGATTTTTTGGGCAAGGTATCAAGAAATTGTTGTCAAGGTAGAGATTGTTGGGTTGTGAAAACACATACTCTTGTTGTTACATTTGTTTGGAGGTTTCTCAAGAGTTTGGATTTATTTATTCCTAGAAATGCTTGAGACCTCTCTTGGTTAAATGTGAAATCCTTTGAGGAGCTTCTTAAGACTTGTACTTATTTCTCCATTACTTGGATGAGCAATACCGAATATCATTTCCCCCATTTCATTCTTGGTTGTTGTGAGATGTGTTTTCCTTCTTTCTTTGTTATTGCGTATGTGATGTGTTTGGATTTTATCTTTCTTTGTTCATTCACTCTTTGGTTTGCAAGATTGATTCCCAACAATTTGTAGGTGTCTATGGTTGCCACAAATTACTAGCTTCTTGATGATGGCTAACATCAACAAGTGATTTGAATTTAGTGCAAGGATTACCTTAGGAATGATGAGGAGTTTGTTGCAACATAGGAGGTTGTTTGTGGTGTCATGAAGAGTTAAGATGTATGGAAGACGAAATGAATAGTACTAGTAGGGGAAATAAAATTTAATCTTGCTACATCGTGGATATGGATCAAATGAGTTACTTGCTTAGGGATTAAGAGCATAAAATCAACATCCCACCCACTTTTTTTTATGATTGATGACTAGTTGGTATCCTTAGTAATGTACAATGAGATATAATTTTCAAGGCTTCAAAGATCATGCTTGAAATAATTTCAATGGATTCTGGCAATTGGAAGATGGAAATGTCAACAACATGTGGTTAATGTCACTATAAGAACCCAATATTATTACTATGCATAGCATGAGACCAACCACTCTAAATTAATGGATCAAACAACCAAACACTTGTTTCTATAGGAATGATGGGTTTGACTCCATTAGAATATGAAGCATTAATAGGTGAGAAAATAACACTTATGAGTTTGGTCCACCCTTGCCATTCCCTTATAATGGGTGTAATACCCCTAGGATGAACCCCAATTGTAAATGTACATATTCTTTATAGGTCGGTGAGCCATAATATTATGGTCCAAAACGCTTGTGTATATATGTCTTAGGTCAGAGTGCCGATGTGATTATTAGGTCAGAGAACCTATATGTTGAAAGGCCTTTGAGCCAACATTGTAAAATGTGTTCACTTGGATATATTAATAAAGTATACCACTCCTGAAAACCAAGTTAGACGAAAGGGTATGGGGGGGATAGGACTCCGCGACAGGGAAAGGGGGATAAGGGATTAAGGAAAGAGGGATAAGTCAAGGGGTTGAAGCCTAGGAATAAAATAATATTATCCATATTTCCTAAAGTCATATATAATGATTTATCCTAAGTTCCTAAGGTAAGGGATAAAATAACCAAGTGGAGAAAAATGTGGCTCTTTGTGTTCCATGTGTCAAGTTAGCCACATGCATATATATTATTGAGAATTAGTGTAATTCTAATTCATTCTTGGACATTCATACTTGGATGATTCCCATCATTCTTACCATGACTAGAGAGTGCAGATATGGAACCTAGGTTACCCTGTAAATCCTTGGTGGTTTGGGTTTGAAGAGACAGGTTGTTAGGCTTGTGGGGAAATTCTCTTGGGTGAGAGAATTGTTGGGAATAGGTTTCCTTTTATGTTGTCTTAAGGGTGCCATAAGTCTTTGAGAGTAGCCTAGTGTTCCAAGTGCCATTATTCTCAAAAACTTCCTCGTTGACCTATTGTTGAGGCCCTGAAAAGGAAGCGCAAAAGCCAAAGAAATGTTGAGCAAAGAAGGGATACACTTCCTAGGTGGGAATGCTAAGGGGGATGAGAATTTGTAAGGTGGAACTATTTCTAGAGTTGGTGCCATGGGCCTTGTCTTGTTTCTTGAGTGTTGTATGACCTTGGTGGGATTGGTAAGAGAATAATTTTCCCTTGTGGAGTCATAGCCCCAACTTGGGGTGACCCATTGCTGAGAGATTATGAGTTGTGAGGTCTATGGTTGGGAGGAACATATGAGGTCTACAACCAGTCAGTGAATTACAAAAAAAGATAACTGTTTTTCTTATGTGTATTATTCTGTTGAGTAATGTGTGTATTTATGTTAATTATATTATGCTATAATGGTATATATATTTATGCATGGAGTTTATATGTTGCAGACCTGCATATTTGTTGCATATGTAGGGCATATTAAGTTTTTAAATGGTATCATAGTTAAATTTCAAGCTTGATGGTAACGAGAAACATTACCTTGTGGTATCAAAGAGGAAACGTTTGTGTGGCATGGCCCAACTTGGGGCCGAAGGACATTGCAATGGTTGTGTAAGAAGAAGATAATTTCAATGCAATATAATTATTAATATAATTCATAAATTCCATTAATACTAAGTGCATGTATGTCCAAACCAATCCAAGTGCTATTTTAGGATAGTTGTGAGATCATGTATCTTGTATTTAATGTATTTGGAAAACAAATACTACACATAGATCTAAACTAGCTCAATTGTTTTTGTGTTAATGTGAATGGAGGTCTAAATTATATGACTAGGTGATATAAGTAATGAATGCTTTATGTTTCATATTATGGGAAATTTGGGGTGTAAAATAGGTTTATTATATAAAATCAGAGTTATGAATTGGAAATGATAAGAAAATATTTTTTATGTCTTTTCAATCTATCTTCTCATAGGTTTACTAAAAGTATCAAGTTGGGGCATTCTCTAGATGAAAAATTAAATTTCACATCCAATGGATACCCTTTGATACTTTTAATAGACTAGTTACATTTAACAAACCTCACATGAAAAAACATGTTTCAAAAACATGTATTTCATGTGTTTTCCACAGGGGTTCACTCAATGAACCTATAGCATAGCAGGTGCATTTGTGGAGTATAAAAGAATAAATCCCAATTTAGGTGCATTTGTGGAGTATCAAAGAATAAAGCCCAAATTAATTTAAAATTTGAAATAACAAGACAAAATATAGGGTATCAAATTGTGAATTTTGATACTAGAAATGTCAAATTAGTCATTCTAAAGTGAAAAATTGGATTCAAAAGCGTAAATTATTTAAAACCTAAAAAGTGTGAATTTTGATCTCAAAAGTGTGATTTTTGAATCCAACAATGTGAACTTTGATTCCAAAAATGTCAATTTTGGTTTTGAAATTACGAATTTCAATTTTGAAATTTTGAATTTCAAATCCAAAAGTTTCAATTTTATTGCTTCATCTCATACCTCTTTTAAATATGAACAATGGACAAATAAATAGTTTACTGATTCTCCATTTTTTTACACATTATACACCATGTTGGCCCATCAAAATTTATGTTTTAACCATCATCCAAGTAAGGATTTTATTAAAAATCCTAACACTTGAAAGGAAATTCTAACCTCTAGATTTTTCTTCACCACCATTTGTTATCTCATGTTTCTTCATCTTCATTTCTTTTTACATATACTAATTTAGTCTTATAAACCCCCAAGCATTTGTTCTTTGACTTACAAACAATGAATTTTTATTCCAAAAGTGTGAATATATCGAAATATTAAGCCCTGATAAATGATGGAATTGATAGTTGATTCGACCTCCCCACAACAAGTCCTTATTATGTAAATAGTAGAATCGGTTCAACTAGTTCAATTCCCAATCTAGTCGGTGATTCAATTCTCTATGGTTCAATCCATGCCATATAAAAAGATGGGGAAATGTCTCTGTCAATAGACCTACCTTCATTTAATTTTTTCATATTAGTGCATAATATGACTATAGAAAACATTTGTAAAAGTATCAATATTGAAGAGAAGCGTCAAAATAATTTAAAACAAGTGATTATGACAATCATTGTATGCAATGTTCTACTTTTTCAAAGCAATATACAAAAGGGTTCCATGTAAAAAAAATGAATTCTATGAGCTAATGTTTTTTAATGACTTTCACACCTTAGTTACAAATACTAAGAGGTCACATGATCCTAATGGTTAAGAACATGTGTTTCCTCCTAAGAGGTCACAAGTTCAAATCCAGAGGGGGGTAGGGTATGTTACCTTCGTAGAATTTACCAGTCAAATCGCTGGGCGGAGGGGGTCTGTATTATTATTATTATTATATTTTTTTTATTGTAGAAAATTTATCATAAAACTCACATCCCAAGCAAGGATAAAATATAATACTAGGGAATACAAAAAATATGCATCCACAAGTTGGAGAAAAAACACAAATGTGTATAATGAACCTCAATTGCACTTGTAATCCACACATTAAACATAATTATATAAAAATCATAGGATAGTATAAATATTCCCTTGGACTATGGACCCTTCAACCTCTGTCTATATATACAATGAAAGGAGAATTCAAACTACTAGTTTTTTTTCACTATTCAACCATATTTGCAAAAACGAAAAATTAAAATTAGGAGCTACTTATCTATACAATGATACTTACAAATGAAATGAAAAAGAAAAATCTTTATAGCTTGGCACCCTAGTTGTAGTGTTTTTAACATGATCAAAATATCAAATGTGATATTCAAGGTTCAAATTGACAACTATGTTTCTTTTTCCATTTCCTAATTACTCAAATATTGTTCGAAATTGAATTGAAATCCAACAAAAAATTTGTTTATGAACAATTCTTTCTCTCCTCCTATTTATTTTGCATCTCACATATTTGTATGTAATTTATAGAATATTAAAATTTAGAAAGATGTATATAACTAAATAACTACTTTAAATTAATTTGTTTATTCTAACATTGAATAACAAAAATAAAATAAAATAAAAATGAATCTTGTAGGAATGGATTTACATTTCATTTAGAATAATCAATGTAGAAGAAAAACCTTCTATCATTTATTCCTCTTGACCTACCTTCAGTGGTTGGAACAAACTTGGGGGCTTGCATAATACAAGCATATTATCATTTCAATAAGCATAAGTTCAACAAATATGACATAGTACAAACATAGTATAGTTTCAATAAACATAAGTTCAATAATCATGGCCTAGTATGAAAATGATCTACCAGTAAGATTATAAAAGATTAAAATAAAACAATGAGCTTGCCCAAGCTAATGATGGTCTCTCTTGATGCATTAGTGGCAACACAAACATGGAAAAACAACCATCTGTTAACTTGGAGGGATTATTCAAGGTAATTTTACAATGAATTTGAATATGGTGTAAATAGATGAAATTTAGGTAATTGAATTAGCTTTCCAAAAATATAATTATTTATAAAACAAATTGTGAATACCTATGTGAAATTTTAGTCTTATAGTAGTGGTATGTTATTTTTCAAGAAAAATATAGGGTATATGTCTCTGCTAGTGTAGATGTGAAGTACCTTAACAATGAAATTTCCTTAATTTTTTTTGCATAATTGTAGATAACCTATTGTTCTAGTGTGCTATATTTTTTCAAAATTTGTAATATTAATTTTATATTTTTTTTAAATTATGAAAGTCAATATATCATTGAAATTACAAGGCCTTCCAATAGTGCAGGGTCTTAAAATTATCATACACAATTTTATTTATTTTTATATTGTAGATATTGGTATCTTATAATGTGATGCATAAAAAGGTTATAGAATAAATAAAATAAGTATGTATTTTAGGATTTTGATATATGTCAAGACAAAAATAGATTAAAAATAGTAAACACTATATATATTTGGAATCCACAGAAACAACTCTATCTGTTTCTGTATTTTTATCTACGATGGATTTGTATATCATATAAAAAATAGCATAAAAAACAAAGATATAGGAAGGTATTCATAAAGATTCAGGTTTTTATTTGTTTGCATACCAAACCATTAGTTTTGTAATCCTAGAACTCATGCATGCTCTTATGCCTTGTTTTCCTATTTGTTTCTTTGTCTCTCCCCTGCTTCCTCCCCTCCCCTCTCCCCCCCTCTTCCCTGCCCATCTACCCTTCACCTTATATCCTATCCTAATTCCTTCATCCCGTCCACCCCCTCCCTCTACCCCTC
>ML777378.1:912230-927423 GCA_009831015.1 Picea engelmannii | reverse complement strand
ACAGTAAGTTGGATTTCGAAACTACAAAAGGTTGTTGCACTTTCAACAACAGAGGTAGAGTATGTTGCTGCTACAGAGGCTAGTAAAGAGATGATTTGGTTACAGAGGTTTATGGAGGAATTGGGAAAGAAGCAGGAGAACAATAGGTTGTACCGTGACATTCAGAGTGCCATTCACCTTGGAAAGAACTCAACCTTCCATTCGAAGACTAAGCATATACAATTGAGGTACCACTTCATACGATCCACCTTGGAATATGGACATTTGAAGTTGGAAAAGATACACACTAGCTAGAATCCTGCAGACATGTTAACAAAGGGAGTAACCAGGGAGAAACTGAGTTCCTACTCAGTTTCAGTTCGTCTTCAAGAATGAAGATGAAGATGAGAAATTTGCCAGGTCCAAGAAGGTTCAGAGTCCAGCATATACAACAACGGTGGAGTTGTTGAGATCAGTCTCCAAGTGGGAGATTGTTGGTTGTGGAGCCTGATTATCTTCCTAATTCAGAGGTCTTTTACTTTCAACCATGTTTATACCCCATGAAGTATTTACACCCTAGAAGTATGTACACTCTTCCACGCGGGGGAGTGTAGAGGGGGGGTACCCCATCTGCAGAGTCCAGGGGGGATATCCCCCCGGCTGGGGGGTCTGGGGGAAAGCCGGCCCCCAAAGGAAAAATTGCCTTGTAAATGTATATTGTAATTTCATTGTAAATCTGGACCATTCATTATAAGGTCGCATATCTAACGATAGAGATTATGTTAGGGATTTTTTTCCCTAGAAGGCAACCCTCTTTTATGAGGGAAATGTATTGCAGTTATGGTTGATGGCGAATATTGTATTATGAGAGAAGAGGCTGTGAGAGAAAGAAGAGGAAGTTACAACGGGTTTTGTTGTAGGTTGTATCCCTTTATTTGCTGGATAATAATAAAGGAAGGACCTGGAAATTTCTCTGGTGGACATAGCCCACACTGGGTGAACCACGTAAATCCGTGTGTCTCTTGTATTGTGTATCTTCTGTGTTTGTTTTCCGCATTTGTTTTATTTGATTGCTCCACGGTCCTGTTTTTCTAACAGTTCCTAGGAAAAACCTTTGGAATAGGTTGGAAGAGATAAAATTCCCTCTCGAGTTGAGGGTTGCTACAATAAGGATGCATGAGAACGTTATTTCTAAGTTTAAAAACACTAAGGCCTGGTCAAAAGAGATTAACTACAATATTGGAGTCAAACAAGGATGTCCCTTGTCCCCTACCCTTTTTGGCATATACATTGACAAGTTAGAAGATTGTTTGGAAAAAGAAGGTCGTGTCAGCGCTACTCTCACTGGTATAGTCATCAATATTATTATTTATTCCTATGATATCATTCTTATGGAAAGGAGTTCCCATGATCTTGAAAACCAACTGAGAATCCTCAAGGATTTTTTCTCCAATATGGGTATGACTGTTAATACTAATAAGACTAAGGTCATGATTATTAAATCCAATAAGATCCCTTATGATACCTTCATATATGACAACAACAAATTGGAGGAAGTGACTTCATAAAAATATATTGGAATTGATGTTCACCACAAGCTCAATTGGAATTATAACATTGAGGAAATGATTATTGGGGGATGGAAAGATTATTATGGGCTTGAAAACAATTGTAAATCAACTGATCTTTGGAGTTGGGATAAGAAGAAAATCCTATTTGAGACTCTTTTTAAGCCTATTATTCTTTATGGATATGAAGTTCGGGGCTGTAGTATCTCTCATGAATCCTGGAGAAAGATAGAGAAAATACAAAATAATTTTATAACCTATAATCTCAAAATTAAAGGAAATACGCCCTATCCCATCCTCCTTTTAGAAACAATCCTATCCCCCATTAAGAGAATGGCTATGAATATATACCTAATGTATAATAACAAGTTAAACAACATGGAATACAAGAGGCTTCCTAAAATTGCGTCAAAATCGAGTCATAACCACCATCGACTCAAGCGAGGATGGCATAAAGATGCCAAGTCTTGGATAAACTATTGGGAAAGCATGGAAGACACCATTTTGCAGAATAAAGATACTATTAAAAAAACATCAAATCAAAATATAATGAGAAAATGTGGTGTGATTAAGAGTTAGAGGAAAAAATAAAATTAAGGTATTATAAGGATGTAATCAACCCTAATCTAGAAGATCAAAATTATCTATCTGTTTTTCCAAGTATAAAGAAAACAAAAAAATTGCTAAAATAAGAACAAATTCTCACGAGCTCCATAGTGAAGTTGGGCGTTGGTCAATTCCTAAAACGCCATGGGATGAAAGAGTGTGTCACCTTTGTGACACTAAGAAGGTTGAAGATGAAAAATACTTTCTCTTAGATTGTCCAACCTATACCCATATTAGATCTCATTTTCAAAATATTTGTCACTACCAACCTTTCTAACCTCTTAACTCAACAAAAGTATTGTGATCTTGGAAAGATTCTCTTAATGCTTTTCGAGCACAGAAACCAAATTCTAAAGAATCACAAGTAATCACTTACCCTCTTAAGGTATGATAGACCAATTCGGTCTTAGTTCATCATCATCATCATCATCATCATCATCATCATCATCGTTTTTTAATAATATTTTTATTAATATAATGTTTTCTGTAATTGATAATCCAATCTTAAAATTAAGGATATACTTGTGTACAAAATGATATGACAAATAAATACTTTTAACAAAATGGTTAAAACACACTACTTTATGGAATTTGATTTGATGTCGAAGCCTATTACTTGTATGTGATAATGGTTTATATCATCCAATTGCTTGTACGTGATAAAGGTTTATATCATCCAATGTTTTCAATTGGAAAAATTTATGGAGGACGAGAGCCATGGAGGAGCATTTTTGGAGAACTATATTTCAAATTTTCAGAAGGTGGGAAACAAACCAGGGACACCATGATTGAAGATCACATATGGTTACCTCTCCCCTTATCCTCTTACAATGTTTTTCTTTGGTCACCTAGTCCGGTCATTGTATTGTCGGTTAGAGGTTACTAATCTTTGTGATTAGTTTTTTTTCCCTTTTTGGAAACTGAACTGGTTTGTTTTGCTAGCTCCTTTTTTTTAGGTGCCTTTATTTCACTGCCTCTACTGTCAGAGCACTTCATTGTTGTATTTTCTCAAGAAGGTGGGGTCATTTCTTTCATTAAACTTTTAGTTTAATCCCAAGAGGTTATACTTAGTGGGTTCCAGATGGCTACCTCCAGGCTTGACTCTATTAATGCGGAGGTACAGGCTATGCTGAGTGAGCCTGCAGATGATCTGTGGCAGATACATGTAGTTAATACCAAACTTATTACTCCAAAACCTAATTTGAACCCTAAGTTTTCCTCCGAAGTCCCTGGTATTCCTTTGGTAAATCAGGCTCCCTATTCCTCTTACTCTGTACACACTCCATATTTTGATACCTACTTACCAGCACTCCATGCTGAAAATCAAGGGGACTCCCCGTTGGTCCAGAGTTGTTCTAAACTTGTTGATGGTGGTCCTGGCTTAGTACAGAAACAGGTGAATCCTACATTGGTTACTAGTGGTGATATTTCGTATAGGAAACAATGGAAAGCCTCGAAAGAGGTTAAGAGGATGGTTCTCGGAGTCGACATTGGTTTAGTAGATACCTGTAGGCTCACTCTATGTGGACTTGTCGGTGGGTTTGCATATCAAAGTTTGAATGTTGAGAAACTTACTACCTGGTTAGAACAGGTTTGGGTTCCAGTTATTGGTTACGTCCCAGACATGTATATTTTATCCAAAGGCTAGATAGACTTTCTTTGTAGAAGCCCAAAAGACGCTGCAACTTTGTTGAACTCCTTCTGGGTGGATGGTACAAATAGCCTTATGATTAAGAGATGGAGATTAACTTTCAACCCGAACACTGATTTTTTTCTGTTTAGACACATTTGGGTCTTACTTCCTTGGTTACCTTGGTTTTTATGGAATGTTGGAGCCTTAAAGGCTATCGATAATTCTCTCGGTAAGTTTATTATGACAGACGAGAGATCTCTTTCAAGATCTGTGAGAAAGGTTGGAAAGGTGATGGTGGAAATTGATATCTAGAAAGGACTTCTTGCTACTTTAGAAATAGAGTGGCGAGGAAATATCATTGTGCAAAAGCTCGATTACCTAGGGATTCCCTTCCGCTGTAGTTTCTACAGAAGCACTTCTAACCTTCGACGTGAGTGCGAAGGGAATTTTTTACATGAAGAGTTGATGGAACCCAGTGGGGGATACTATACACAGACTAATTTTTTGATGGATATGGGTTTCGAAGGTCTTACTAGCAGTGGTTCGAGCATCCAGGAGCCTTCAACATCAGTTTTAGGTAAGCTTCAATCTTATTGCCTGTCTTCCTATCATACTTTGACTTTGGGGGAAAGAGATTTGGTTTTATCCTCTACCTGGCTTAAGCAATTTATTACTGATATTGTCTCACCACCGTTACCTGCTAATGGATCTTCAGACAAAACTGTGGACATAACTGAAGGCTTTGTTTCTCCTTCTAGTTCCCAGACTGCTTTCAAGGTTGTGGAACTTGTGGCCCTTGTCAACCGACATGATGTATCTGTTGTTTTGTCCACTAACAACCCCTCTACTGTAGAACCCCCTTCTCATTTTTTGTCAACTTTATCCCCTGGCACTAGTCAACCTGATTCTGATTCGCCACTTATTCTTCCTGGATTCCATGAATCAGAAGAAGAAGAATCAAATTTGATGGCAGTACTTGATTCACTTGTCCCCTTCATTCGTGGAAATGATTCCACTGTCAAACTACCTGTCTTTGTTGGTAAACTTGACAATATCCTAGAGGATGCCCTTGGGGTTGCTAGTGGGAAAAGTACTGAAGGGGGGGTAATTGGGATAGAGTTTTCTTGGTCACATGGTTTAGGTATTGAGCACTCGCCGGTGAAAACTCGGAGTGCTAGAAAAAAAGATTCCATTGATAAGGCTACTGAACTTTCTTACCGACCTCCGACTGATGGCGGGGTCCTTAGAGAAATGAAGGCCCTTGCTCACTCCAAATAATGTTATTATTATCTCTCAATATAAGGGGAATGGGAGGCATCCTAAAACTAGCCTCTGTCTGAGGGTTACTTGATAAAGTGCGACCAAACATTGTTTTTTTACAGGAGATGTTAGTACATGCTGAGAAAGTACATTATTTTTTTAATTTACTTAGACCCCGTTGGCACTGTTGTGCGGTAAACTCAGTGGGGAAATATGGGGGTCTTTTGGTCTCATGGGACCCAAACTCCTTTCAATTGATGCCCTTTCTCACTTGTGGTGAATTGTTATTGACAGGTTTGGATCTGCAAAGTAATAGATAGTCATGCTTTCTAAATATCTACGGTTCGTGCTCGGATCATAAATTGTTCTGGGAAAGGCTTGAGAAGTCGGGGCTGTTAACACAAAAGAATTTAGTACTAGCTAGAGATCTCAACTTGACACTTTCTTCAGGGGATATTTGGGGAGGAATTCATACTTTGGGTACTCTGGCAAGTTTTTTTATCAATTACTTCCATAGGAATAAATTGATAGATATTGTTCCTGGTACCTTGATGCCAACATGGAGGAATGGTCATGCTAGTATTGAGGCTATATCTAAACGTCTTGACCGGACACTCATATCAAAACATATTTTGTCATCGGTTCGGGTGTATAGGGCATGGGTGGAGTTCCCCTATATATCTGATCATGCACCGATTGTATTGTAGCTTGATTCGACTCTGATTTTCAAATCTTTCCCATTCAAATTTAATCTGATGTGGTCAAAAGAAAATCTCTTTGTTGAGCTTGTTCAGAAAATTTGGAGAGATCCTGAGTTTCTAGTGGAGAATGGAAGACACAGCCGACTTGTTTGGAAAATAAAGGAGATGAAAATATTAATAAGATCCTGGAAAAAGGAGGTGAGGTATCACCAAAACTCAAGACTATTGTAGTTAGAAAAGGATATTACATTTAGATTACAGAATCAATCTGTTGGTATCTTTAATAATTTTGGTGAACTATCTCTTAAGTTACTGGAACAAGAAAGATAAAAAATTCTTATTGAAAATAAGGAACAATGGCGACAGCGTAGTCGGGCCATTTGGTTACAAAGTGGAGATCTTAATACTAGATTTTTTCATAGTTACATGATTTTTAGGAGGAGTAGAAAATATCTTTGGGAACTAAAGGATGAGGAGGGACAGGTACACAATGTTCATGATAATTTAAAAAAAGTTGCTTATCATCATTTTAAAGGTTTTTATAAAAGTGGGCCGACTCCTCCAATAAGTAAACAAGTTCAGATGGTTGCCCATTATAATGAGATGATAAATAATATGGAACCTGAGGTCTTATTCAAACCATTTGATTTACAGGGACTCCATAAAGTTTTATATAAGTTCAAAATCGACAAAAGTCTGGGCCTGGATGGATAGACTATCAATTTTTTAAAGTATTTTTTTGATATCGTAGGGGAAGACCTACTTGGAATGGTGGAGCATTCCAGGAAAAAAAGTATGATAGCAGGAGATTTAAAATCTAATTTTATCACCCTCATTATGAAAGTTAACAAGCCTCATCTCTTTGGAGATTTTCGACCGATTTCTCTGTGTAATCTTTGCTATAAGATTATCTCAAAGGTTATCACAGATCACATAAAACCTTTTCTCTCTAGATCACTATCTGAAGAGCATTTGGGTTTCCTCCAGGGGAGACAGATACATGATGCTATAGGGACAGTCCATGAATGTGTCCATAGCATTAAGAAAAAGAAAATAAAAGCAATGATCCTAAATCTTGATTTATAGAAAGCTTATGATTGTGTTAATTGGGATATGTTGAGATTAATTTTGGTTCAGATTGGTATGGGAGTCAATATGACTAACTAGATTATGAGCTATGTAGTTTATACTTCTTATTCAATTCTGGTAAATGGTGAAGCTACAAATTTCTTTAAAAGTAGCATGGGACTTCGACAAGGCTGTCCTTTATCCCCCTTACTTTTCATACTAGTCATGGAAGGTTTGAGCTTACTTATGAAAGCTAGTAAGAATGTTGGTATAATTTCTGGTATTGAGGTTATGAGATCCTTAAAAATATTACACATTATTTTTGTTGATGATGTGGTCATTTTAACAAAAGCTACCATGCAGGAGTGGTGGGAGATTGACAAGATTTTGAATTTTTTTTGTTTAACCTCAGGATTACAAATAAATGTCTTAAAATACACTTTTCATTTTGCTAGATTAACTGATTTGGAGCTTAATGATTTCAAAGCGGTGTTCACATTTAATTTTATAGCGATGGATCTGGGATTCAAATATTTGGGCTTTTATATCAAAGATGGGGCTCAAGTCTTGGAGGATTGGAGCTGGCTATTAAAAAAGTTTGAAAAGAGAATTAACAACTGGTGTTATCGTTGGTTTTCATTGGGATGTCATTTAACTCTTCTCAAAGTTGTTTTAACCAATCAGTCGGTATATTGGTTCTCCATGGAAGTGGTTCCTTTTTCGATTCTGAACTTGTTGAGAAGAATGATGTGCAATTTCCCGTGGAAACGATATAGTACTTCCCATCATTTGCATTTGTGTAACTGGGAGAAGATATCTGTTCAAAAACGATGGGGGGCTGGGGCATTCTCAATATATTTGACTTCAGCAAAGCACTAGCAACAACTACCCTTTGGAGAGTACACTTGGGGAAAGGTATTTGGCATAAGATAATAATGGATAAATATATTGGAAACATAAATGTTTCTACGTGGCTAAGATCTAATTCCTTTATACAAAATGGAGTTTCAAAAATTTGGAGTGGATTATTGAAGGTGACTTATCTCATTTTACATGGTATAAGCTGGAACCCGAGATCAGGAGAGCTAGTGGCTTTGGGAAAGGATCGTATTTTGGGGATGGGGGACAATACATATTTCTCCACTCCATTACATGCATTTTTAAAAGATCGAAATATGTTGACATTGGCACAGGCACAAAATCCATCAAATACAACATATCTTTCAGATTATTGGATAAAGAGTAATGATCTGGGATTGGAGGAAGAATTGGCGTTAGAATGGGATTCATATGGAAAAAACCTTATTGATGCCCGGGTGATACTACAAGAAGGTGTAGACCAAATTATGTGGAGGGGCGGGGCCATTCCTAGTAATCCATCGGCAAGAAATTTCTATCTAAGTATTATTTCATCGAAATGCTTACCCAGTGTGGAGAGATGGACATTATCAATTTGGAAGTGGAACGTTCAGTTAAAAATAAAGTTGTTTATTTGGTTAGTAATTGAAGAAAAGGTACTAACCTGGAATATGTTGTAGAGGAAAGGGTGGGGGGGCCTGAGACATTGTACACTTTATAAATCGGACTTGGAAACTCCATTACATATTTTCAAAATTTGCCCCTTCACTATATATGTTTGGAATTTTTTAAAACAAACTTTATTCCTTGATGGCGATTGGACAGGAAATTCCCTCCCAGAATGTATGAAAAACTGGTATATGAATAAGAGAGTACCTACAGTGATTGATGTATATGTTATTTGGTTTACTTGGCTCGAACGCAATCGGGCAATTTTTGAAGAAGCTACCCCCTCAATGCACTCGATTATCTATAAGACCCTGACATATATTACTTATCCCAGCAATAAGGTAATGTCTCGAACTCCAAATTCTATTTGGATACATCAAAGTTAGAATACAACCCTTGCCTGGTTCAATGGAGGAGCTGCAAAAGATTGTGATAGGAGTGGGGCAGGAGGAATCATAAAAACCTGGGATTCAACTGTTTATAAATGGACTTTCTTCTATGGTAAAGGTACAAATACGAGGGCAGAGCTATTGGGAGCTTGGGTTACCTTAATGTTAGCAAATCATTTGGAAAATCCATCTCTCCATGTTATGGGCGACTCAAAAGTTGTTATAGATTGGATCAATGACAAGGGAAGACTGATGGTGGCCTCCATAGAAGAATGGAAGAAAAGAACGAAAATACTTATTCAGAAATTCCAATCTATTGTCTTTCAACATATTTTTAGAGTATTTAATTCTGATGAAGACTTTCTTTCTAAGCTGGCTTTGATTGAACCTAAAGGACCGGTTACTTACTATAAATGGACAAATGGAGAAGAAGGCCCAAGAAGACAGTTAAAGATTCATTGAAGAATCTTCTTTAGAGAAGCATATATTGAAAGATGAATTTGTTCTTTAGGCTTTTTTGTTTATATTTTCAGTTTATATTTCCCAGTTTATTTCAGTTCTGTGGCAGTTGTATTGGAACTCATTTTGACTATTACTTTTTGTAAATTTTTTGAACTGTGCGGAATGCCAGTAGATTAATTTTTCTGGAAGTAATTGAGGATTTAGAGAATCCTGTAAATGTACTAAAAGATGAAAAAATTATGTCTAATATAATTTGAGCAAATTTTTTCCCTGGAAAAATTGGGTGCTATTTTTGAGATTTATTATATGTGTAGCGAGCCCATAACTTTATGTAGGTTTTACAAAGTTTAACATTATTTTTTTTTTCTTAAATATTAAATTATTTTTCAATTTTATTATTGGTGAATCAATTTGAACTCTTATTTTAAGAGAGACCATGACATTTTTGGAATTGAATACTTTCTTTATTATCATTATAATAGTGTTAGTACCTGTTCGCGGACAAAAGATCACCAGGTGAGAAAAATGGAGACCGCTCTGCATGCCCTGTTGGGTTCACCAGGGCAGAACATCTGTGGCAGCAAAGGGGTTAACAGAAAACAAAACTGAATACAATCTAACTATCAACTAAAAGCAAATAACACTGCGGAAATAAACAAAAACATCAAACATAAGACAAGGGGGGTCATCAATGGTTTCAAGGCTTGGTATATTAATGAAACCAGAGCACACGCTGAAGACAGAGACAAGGGTTCCCTCTCCCTCCAACGGAAGGTCCTTCGGGGCCCTCAACACAATGCTTTCCTTACAAAATGAATAGAACTGAACTGAGTGGTGAAAGAACTCTGGGTTAGGCCACTGATGGATTGCTTGTCAAAGACTGAGCTCTGAATCATTTGGACAACGTAACTTTGCTTCGAATTCTTTGGCAAAACAGTGAAACCTCATGGCTATTTATATCATTTCTCCAGGCGGTCACGTAACCACCTTCAAGTGTGAACACGTACCTGTTTAGGGTTCACTTAAGCCATTAACTCGTCGAATTTGCAGAGCCGACTCTGATTCGAGGGTCAAATCATCTTGGGGGCCGGTCCACAGGCGGTCGGGAGGCCGACTTATGCAATTAATGCGCCGTATTAGCAGATGCGCGGGTTTTTGTGTTGACAGGCGCGCGTCGGGCGCGCATGTGCTAGTAACACGTTTTTGTCCCACGCATGTGCGCGCGCATCAAGTTGTTGTAAAGCACACTTCAATTTTTGGTTACTTTGTATAGTTTTTGACCCTTTTGGAATGCTGTGAACTTAATTCAGTGACATGAATGACTTCATTGCTGTTTTGATGATGTGGAGTTCTTGTCTCCATGTGCAGACGAAATTTCAGTGATAACAGATGCCCCCTGATGGATGAGGTTAGGAGAATACATATAGCCGAAATCCATCAATGTTTCTTCTACTGAGAATGTTGTTGTAAGGGAAAGAAATAGTGGGACCCTTCGGAGCGATCCGTTGGAGGAAAAAGGAACCGATATCTCCACCTTCTGAGAGACGTGCATGAAAAAATATACAACTGTGTACAAACGAGGCGGGCATGCCCCATGCTCGTGTGATGTAACTCTGACAAAAGATGATGGAAGTGTTGGTGTAGACAACTGCAGCGCCCTCAGGGGCGGTAAATGATAAAGGCAGAAGACAATTCTGCAACGGAACATACTCTGAATACCAAGCAATGATCACTGTAATAAGCAGTGACGAGGATGTGGGCATTGATGGCCCTACCAAGTTCAGAGGTCTTCGGCAAATGAAAAAAAGAACTGCAATAGTCGCAAAGTAAGACCCACCGTAACATGAGAGAGTGTTGGCGTCGAATGTTATGGGGGCCAATGACAGCAGGGGGCAATGTTGTTTCTCCCTGTACCGTCCGAGATCTCTCATTAATAGAGAATGAGAATCAAGATACTGCCTCCCTTCTGGAAAAGTGTGTTGATGTCGACAAAAGGGGGACGCGACTCCCAGAAGAAAAAAGGTACTCTGTGGAATCTACTGAGGTGATGAAGTGGCAGAGGTACATGGACGAAGTCAAGAAGTGGGATGACTCAAGACTTCCATTGGTTGGAGGATATATAAGATAAATAGTGGTCGCAACCGTGTGACAAGGTCGAGTGTCAGGGGGACGACAAGACCGGTACTAAGTTGTGCCAGAGGCGGGGCAAGGTAAACAAATTCAGAGGGTAGAGGTAACTGACCGATGGGGTACTCTGAAGGTATGGACGATGCCAGCAAAGGTAAATGATAAGTACTGCTCCAATCCAAGGGTGACATGGGTTGCGTGTGGCCAAAAAGAAAGTAGGTCGTCAACGGTGACGACAAAGAATGTAATGACTGAAGGTAAAAGGTGTTTGTACAATAAATAATAAATAATAAATAATTTTGGGGAGAAATATACAAATACAGAAACGGGTGCCCCAGTATGAAATGCGTGCCCCAGGGAGGGCAGAATTGTCACGAGAAACTGATGAAGGGTGGGGGCCCCATTGGCGAGTTTCTGTATGAGGTAGGTGAAATGGAGAGAGGTTCGCAGATGTGCAAACTGATGGTGGATGAAATGGTGGGTTCATGATCCTGCGGAGGTGCAGGTAAAAAAGAACATAACCATAAAATGATGATCTGGGAGTCCATATGGGAAGTTAGCAAAAATGAGGAGAAGAAGTATGTGGTTAATTCGCAACATGATGTAAGACTACCGGGACTCCCATCCCTAAAGGGTAATGAAAAACAGCATGAGTGTCAAAAGTGTAAAAAGGTGCTATGAATGGGACAACTCATGTGGGTGAGAATGCTACCGGGTTGCAGTACCGCAGATGCAAATGGAGGTTTGGGTACTGTAGAGCCAGGAATGCGGATCCTAAAGGCTAATATCAGAGGGTGTGACTGGAAATGTAAATGCGATACAGTGGGATAGACTACATGCCAGTGCTGAATATATACCTGAAGGGATGATGTCGATGATCGATGAGCAAGTACCTGCACACATAACAACCAAATACCCAAAGTGAACAATATCTGAACAATATCTGAAGAGTATCAAAGATATGAGCATGTATTAGATAAATGTGACAATGCGCGTGCGTACCTGGCCATGATGTGAAAAAAAGGCGCCTCGGGGGCTTAGGATTAAAAGTGGCCCAGGGACAGCCATGATGTAGGCGGCGGGACGCCGATCCCGTGGCTGAAGACGGTTCAAAAAATGGACGTCGTGGGCTCCCGGAATGGTGAGTGGAAGTTTGGAAAAAACCCTATATATAGCTGTAGGGCCCACATTGCCGCCTCATTTGTACCTGCTGCTACAGTGATTCCAGAGCAGATCCAGAAGAGATTGAGTGATTCCGAGAGCACGAGGCATCCGTTTCCCGACGTGCGAGTTTCAGGTTAGTGGTCTGAACATCCTGCATAGCTATAGGTTTCCAATTTTTGGGAAGGGTAGTTACGGGGAGTCGCACGGGAGTTTTAGGGGGTTTTTGGGTAGAGGGTGGGCCCACATGCGCGGGCGACTCAGTGGAAGGTGCGCATGAGTGCGCGCCTATACACTGAATACGCGCGCATGTGTGCGCGCCTGTAGGGTGAACAGGGGCGCTCTCAAGCGCGCCTGTGGGTATGACAGGCGCGCGCTAGAGCGCGCCTGTAGGTATGACAGGCGTGCTCTAGAGCGTGCCTGTATTGTGAACAAGCGCGCTCATGAGCGCGCCTGTGGGAAAAACAGGCGCGCATGCATGCGCGCTTGTATGGTGAACATGTGCGCATGTGCACGCGCCTGTGGGTGGTGAAACCGCGCCTTTGAGGCAAGGTTTTTGGGTGAAAACTTAGCTTACTTTGATATTTTGGATGAGTGCGTAAGCTAATATAGGACTCTGGGTTGTGTGCAGGCAGTGATTAGTGACCATGGAGGTGCGATGGCATGAGCGGGACTGGGAGCCGCTGCGAGAGGCTGTGGGTTGTGCGAGGCCTGCAGTTCGAGCTTCTTTAGCAGCCAGCGGGTTGCTAAAGTTATTCGAGTGCCCTCTATTATGGGCTCAGGAGTACTTGCTCCAGTTCTTGATTGAGATGTGGAGCCCCGACCAGCACTGCTTCCTCGTGCGAGGAGAGCAGGTTTCCTTCACTGCGGTGAGGACGTTTATTTCCTGACTGGGCTCCCCTTCAGGGGAACACCATTACCGACAGATCCTGTGCTGCCGAGAGATACTCCTCTGCAGGAGGTCGCCGTGCGATACTGCTCGGGCGAGCGGTATATGACTGGGTCATCCATGCGCATCAGTGCGATAGATGCCTTGCTACATGAGTGCGTAGCAGCAATGATAGTGCGGGTGTATGGGACCCGAGCGCCCCACCGGATTAGTGGTGGAGAGTTGATGCTGATGGAGAGGGTGGTGGTGGGCCGTGAGCGGTTCTCCTGGGGTCTGACTTTACACACGCAGATGATTGTGCAGCTGGACCGTTGTCGGTCCACAGGCAGGGGGGATTTTTCTTTTGACTCCATTCTGGTGGCCTTCTTCCTGGAGAGGGTGCCGATGTTGCACCCGCGGGTGCTGCTAGAGGTACCAGGGGTACGAGAGCCACGCTTGAGGCGGTGGGCACAGATTTTGGTTCGCCACGACGGTGGAGAAGGGGGACATTACTTCACTGAGAAGGCAACTCAGATATGGCGGCAGATGCCGCAGTTTATACTCCAGTTCCCATATGCTGGGGTGGATTTTCGGGGGGACCTGGATATGGTACTGCCTCCTGGGGAGGTTTTTGACCACAGAGGTATGTTGTGTATTTGTATGTTGTGATTTATGATATACCAGTGCATATGTTTGATGTATAGAGACTGATACCATCTGTTGTTGCTTGTTTGGTGCATGTGCAGATTTGGCACCTCGCGGGCGTGAGGTGGAGGTGTTCCGAGCACCAACGCAGCGTGAGCAGGAGGGACCGCCGCGTGGAGGGAGGCGTCCGAGGGATGAGGCTGCTGGGGGACCAGTAGGGCCCGAGAGACCGACGCAGAGGCGCCGCTTTGATGACCCTGGTGCGGGGCCATCTCATGCCGCCGGAGGAGATGATGATTTAGTCCGTCGGTTTGAGACGGTTTTTCGAGACGTGCCTGAGGGCATGTGGATCCGCATATAGGATGAGGAGTTCCTGGAGTAGTGTATCGGGCTACCATCACCGTGGCGGTCTATCATGCGGCGAGAATCTGTGCTCGCCGCCATGATGAGTGGACGCCTGCCGCCTGGGCAGGGTGATCCTGTGGATGTTCCACCACCACCGCCTGGGGCAGGTGGGGGTGGGCCACCACCACCTCCGGAGCGAGGGGCAGCTGGGGGTGCATTAGCGGCACCCTGATTGTATGAGGCTTTTTGGTATACCTTTTTGATAGGCTGGTGAGCCGATTTTTGTACCGTTTATGTGGCAGGGGCCGAAGGGCCGATATTTTTGTATGTAAACATTCGGATGCGATATATATATGAGTATACATATTTTGAGATCCAAATGTGGTACATGTGTTTGTTGTTTTTTATGATGATGATGTCTATGTTTCCTATATGCTGTGACAGGATGTATGAGATGTTTATGTATGTGTAGCTTGATGTGATATATGCCAGTCTAGCACCATGTTAGCTATGTTATCTGTTGTTTGATTCACTTCTCATGGGATATGTGTAAATGTAATGGAATCAAAATGTCGAGATAATAATCTAACCTGCAGGTATTTGCGAAAGAGGCATGGATCGCGTACACAATACTCATTGTTGAGCTGGAGGACGACTATTTGAGAGTCGAGGAAAACGCTAAGGTGACAAATATGATGATGCTGGGCATCGGTCAAGAGGCCTATGACAGCAGTGTATTCGGCTTGGTTATTGGTTGCTGGTCCCAAACATATGCCGTTTGAATGTAGCATTTCATGTGATGGGGTGTAGAGAGCCCAAGCAGCCGAAGCGAGATTTTGTGTCCAACGGCTGGC
>ML777378.1:888716-902616 GCA_009831015.1 Picea engelmannii | reverse complement strand
TCCCTGCAAGTTAAAAACAACAAAAGGAAAGCGAATTAAACCCAATTGAGGGAGAATTTGTTACCTAAACTCCCCAGTGGAGTCGCCAGTCTGTTCGCGGACAAAAGATCACCAGGTGAGCAAAATGGAGACCGCTCTGCATGCCCTGTTGGGTTCACCAGGGCAGAACATCTGTGGCAACAAAGGGGTTAACAGAAAACAAAACTGAATACAATCTAACTATCCACTGAAAGCAAATAACACTGCGGAAATAAACAAAAACATCAAACATAAGACAAGGGGGGTCATCAATGGTTTCAAGGCTTGGTATATTAATGAAACCAGAGCACACGCTGAAGACAGAGACAAGGGTTCCCTCTCCCTCCAGTGGAAGGTCCTTCGGGGCCCTCAACACAATGCTTTCCTTACAAAATGAATAGAACTGAACTGAGTGGTGAAAGAACTCTGGGTTAGGCCGCTGATGGATTGCTTGTCAAAGACTGAGCTCTGAATCATCTGGACAGCGTAACTTTGCTTCGAATTCTCTGGAAAAACAGTGAAACCTCATGGCTATTTATAGCATTTCTCCAGGCGGTCACGTAACCACCTTCAAGTGTGAACACGTACCTGTTTAGGGTTCACTTAAGCCATTAGCTCGCCGAATTTGCAGAGCCGACTCTGATTCGAGGGTCAAATCATCTTGGGGGCCGGTCCACAGGCGGTCGGGAGGCCGACTTATGCAATTAATGCACCGTATTAGCATATGCGCGGATTTTTGTGTTGACAGGCGCGCGTCGGGCGCGCATGCGCTAGTAACACGTTTTTGTCCCGCGCATGTGCACGCGCATCAAGTTGCTGTAAAGCGCACTTCAATTTTTGGTTACTTTGTATAGTTTTTTACCCTTCTGGAATGCTGTGAACTTAATTCAGTGCCATGAATGACTTCATTGCTGTTTTGATGATGTGGAGTTCTTGTCGCCATGTGTAGACGAAATTTCAGTGATAACAATACCTTTGATTGAATTATGCTTTTCTTCCTATTCTACTAGTAGTTATCATTAATCATCTACTTTTTTGTTATACATGCATAAGTACAATGGATATACATAATGAAAATGACATCAATCCATTGTCGAGATGGGTGAAAAAGATAAGAGACAAATGAATGATGCGTTTACATCCTTATCTATCTCAAGGTCTATAATAGAAAATCTATCTCAAGGTCTATAATAGAATGTGAGCAATAATTTGACTCAAAATTGGGAAAACTATTTTCCTTGATATCTTTAAACTTGAATTCTCTATAATGTTAAGGAATCTAGTCATCAATTCAAGAACACACATATATATATATATATTTTTAGCTTCATCCAAAAACAAGAACACGATGAACAACCTTTTTGATCCTCCTCCATACACCATGCAATGATTTATGATGTGGTATCTACCATTGCCCCACATCTACTACCATCATCATCTCCTCTTTAGTTATAAAATCCTCTACAACACAAATCTAATGGTTAAGAACATGTGTTTCCTCTTAAGAGGTAACAAGTTCAAACCAAGAGGGGGGTAGGGTATGTATACCTTCGTAGAATTTACCAGTCAAATCGCTGGGCAGAGGGGGGTCCCTTGTCCCACAAACTAGGGGGTCTCATACACCAATTTGGTGTCTGGCTTGGTCGATGCCTTAAAAATAGATTATTATTATTATTATTATTATTGTATTCTACGTTTTCATGGTAGATTTATTTTTTTATTGAGATTATGGAGATATTGTTTTTGAAGATTGGAATTTTAATGATTTATTTAGTACCTTTTTATTTTATAATAGACAATGTTGGACAAAGACATCACAACAAATGTAAGGAAGTTAATTTGATACATCGTATTTACTTGAAAAAGGACCAAGTTGTAGCATCCCGATTTTGTGAGCACATGTTATCGACTTATTCTTTGAGGACACTTGCGTGCAAGTGATTCAGTTATAGTACATGATTGTGTATTTCACTTTTGGATCCTTATGATGATTTAGATGATTATGATTTGATGATATTGAGGTATGCGTATTGACAGATGTTATTGACCAGTTTTCCCTGAGTGTGCATGACACTTGACAGATTGTGGATGCCAATGTCATCAATGGATCTCCTTGGACTCTAGATTGAGTCAGGGAGTGGATTGTATTGGTTTGAGTATTTCATTTATGCATATGTGAAATATGATCGATTATATATTGTGATGTTGTATATGGATCATTGTCAGTGTTTCGTTGATGAATGCAGGCTGACGATTGATTTATAATATGACTCACATAAGGAGTAAAGGGGCCATGCACATAGACCATATATTGAGGGAGAGGTGTGGCAGCATCCCTGTCACAGCCTATTAGCACTCTCCTTGTGGCTCGAATTGTAGGTTAACGATTACCTAGTTCGAGAGGTCCACGATTTTGTTAGGGCAGACTAAGACAGTCACTCAAAAATATTTCTAAGGGACGCGCAATAAGGGAGGGTCCTTATTCCTTAGAATCCCTTAGTCCCTCACAAGATCGCTTGAATGGAGTGCTGACTCAAGGGGTTGGACAACTACCAAAACTAGTCAAAGGAGAGTGGTACGCTTGGAGCACAGAGTGCATCTTGAAGGGCACGCCACGTATTTAAAAATTTGAATCAAAGGAATGTGGCACCCTTGGAGAACAGAGTGCATCTTGAAGGGCATGTCATGGAATTTAAAACTTGTGTTAAAGAATCTAGGTGGCCTAGAAAAGTTTGAGCAAATATTAAACCTTGTAAAATCTTGAGCATTGTCGGATTAATTAATTAATTAAAGAATGAACTCATAAATTGTAACCCAAATGAAGTCTAAGCCTATTCAAATTAAGCCTAAGTCTAAGTTTGGTGAGAATACTAAAACCAAATTATAAATTAAATAAAATAGGAAAGAGGTAAATAAATTTAAGAAATTAAGAAATATGAATTTAACCTAAAGATTGAGTTAGTACACTTATGTGCAAGAAAATACCAAATTAAATGTAAGATAAGAAAGGATTAAAGAATGAAAGAATAAGTGCACACATAGAAGAGAATCTAGAGTCTAACCACCACTAGTTTAACTAGGTGAAGACTCGTATTTTAACTCAACTCAGATTTAGTAAGGCATCAGTCATTAATTGGAAATAAGGGGAATAAAGAGACAACTATGAGTGATTTTAGGAGGGATTTTAGGAAGGGTGAGGGAAATCGACTTTTATTAAATTAAATTGTGTATTTACTTGTGCAACTAAGGGAAATGGTGACAAGTGTATGAGGGAAGTAATTATTAATTAATTAATTAAAAAGTGAATTAAATGTGCAAGTGGAAGGTGTCATTAAGGAAACTCCTATAAAGCAAATGGGGAAAATGGAAAAGGGGTCACACAGGTTATGGGTAAAGTTATACTGTCGAAATTTTGACTGGTTTTACTTGTGAGAGTTGGGATACCTAGCTTGGGAGAGAGTGGTGGCTCTACCTTGCAAGGCGAGATGGGAGCTAGAGGATTTTTGGTTGTGTGTGTCCGTGGCCCCTTTACGGCTCGGGGGATAAGGGGGAAGAAGAGTACCCCTAGTATTGGCTGAAATGTACCAGTGAGGTCTCTAGATTAGCAGGCGAAGGAAAGGAAAGGACACCAGTTTTCCAGTTAGTCTCAGGGCTAGTTTTCCAAATTTAAATCTTCTGGTTACGGTATTTAGTCTTTTCAATATTTGTCTTATTGATAATCATGTTAAGAGAATTCGATCAAATCTAATTATCTTGGTATATTACCGTATGCTTCGTATGTACATATTAGTTTACAGTAGGAATGATCCATTCTTGTTGAAGTAATTGTGTGCGAAAACATGAATATCTTATGGAACATTATTATCAGTTCAACTTATTGCAATTCCAGATTAGTTATTTAATTTTAGGCATATTTGTAGTATCCCTATGATCCTGGAGATGACACCAAGATGGAATCGAATCCTATACCTTATTCCATACAAATTCTCCTCATTTGATTATAGTCAAAGGTTTCAATATTTCCCATTCCATATATTCCTATTGTGGCCTTAGTAGCCTACCCTAGACACCAAAATTTGGATGCTCGATTTAGTCTTATGATTGACGTGCCATTTGTATGCAACCCCATCCGAGGGCATATACTTGTTAAACTTCACTGCTTAAATATCTGAGTAAGTATTTTTTTAAGAGCCCTTTTATTATCTCCTGGTGACTGTTGACAACTCTGATAACCATAGTAAGGAGGATAAGTAACTGGTGGTCTAAATTAAATGCGTTGGAGACATCCTTGTAAGGACCTTAACACCCCATAACTCTTACTGCAAATCTTTAGTTCAAGGTTGTCCTACATATTTAGTATGGAGTGAGATTTGACTCTCTTGGTGACAAGTAGCTTGAATGTGATTACCCAGACCAAAGTTTTGATTCTCTTGAGTTCTCTCATATTGTAAAAGATTGGGTCTTCCCCTTTTAAATTAAATTGGATTTTTAATTTATCTTTGGAGTTATCTTATATTGTGAAAGATTGGGTCTTCCTTTTTAGAAATTAAACTGGATTTTTAATTTAGATTGAGTTCTCTTATATAGTAAAAGAATATTTGTCATCCTTTTAAATTTAAATTGGATTTTAAGATAGCTTGAGTTCTTGTATAATGCAGTCAATAGATTGGTTATTGACTCATGACTTATTACCTACTTTAAGGTTAGATAGTAAAATATTTTATGGAATAACCCTTAGTAGTACCTTCCTCAAGAAACTAAATATACTGATCCAGGTGGATATTGGTGTCCACCCACCTTTTCCAAATGGCTCAAAATAGTTTTCTGGCAAATTTGGCAATTTACTATTTTTAGCAGTTTTTAACTTCCAGGGTCATTTTGAGGGCCTAAATGAAGGTTTTTTGGGATAGACCCAACTCAATGATAGACAAAGGAAATATTGAGGCCCCAAAATGAATCTCCTCGATTATACCTTTCCAACGGGCTATCATATGCCTAAAACAGAGATCGTGTGCAAAAGTTACGACCCCGGGAAGTTAATGTACTAACTTACCCAAATGGGGCCCACCTGACTTTTGACGCTTCATCTCCTAGGGTTAGATTTTTGGATGTCTAGGGTTTTTTTTGCATTCCTGTTTATTGTAAAAAGGCCTTCAGAGCCTCATTGTAATCATGTTCTTGCGAATGCGAGTAGTCGTCACATCTCTTCTCAGAGATAAGCTACCATCATTCTAGCGAGTCTTTCACTCTGTATTTTTACAGTCTCTGTACATTTATTTCATTAATAGAAATTGTGTATTACTGTATATTTGGGTTGATGGTTGCATATCTGATATATTTTTGTTATAGTATTGAATATCTGCGATATCTCTATGCATTTTTTAATTATATCTCTGCTCTCATTTCGTGCCAAAAATAATCCAGATCAGTGGTATTAGAGTAGGCTTCTCTTGATCATTTTTCAGTGCATGTCCCTGACGACGTCCGAGTATCTCAAGTTGGGTCTCGAGATTGTCTCTCTTGAATACAATCACTCTCACACACCCAACAAACCCTCAATGGTGGAAGAAAAGAAAAACGACAGAGAAGACAATCCTATCAGTCTGTTGCTTGAGCAAGCTCTCACACGACAGAGGGACGAAATGATGGAGAATTTTTTCCACATCCTTCAATGCCTGTCGATAGAAAAAGGTGCATATTTATCAAGCGACCACTTTGGAAGAACCTCACCTTTCAAGGTACAAGTTAATTTTGATATTCCTGTATTTGAAGGATAGATAGATGCAGAAGCCCTAGACAAATGGTTAAATCTGCTAGAAGGTTGTTTCTCTATTCACAATTTTTCCGACAGAGAAAATATCACCTTTGTACTCCTTAAAGCTCTCCCCCATGTCAAACATTGGTGGGAAACTTACTGGGAGAAAAGTTCCATAAAAGATTCTAGAATATATGGGGCCGAACCTAGTTGGGATTTTTTTGTGGATGCGGTAAAGGAACAATATTACCCTATTGGCAACTATGAGGACTAGTACATGAAATGGACCACACTATGGAAAGAGAGGGGCCAAGCAGTTCCAGAGTTCACAAATACCTTCCATACCTTGCGCACCAAGTTGGGTATCAAATACTCCGAACAATATTTGGTTATGAAATACTATGGGGCTCTACACAGATACATCCAAACTGAAATGGATTTTCTGGACATCTCATCACTCGGTGCTACCTATCGATATGTTGTTAAAATCGAGCAGAAATTTAAGCACCAGAACAAACGGGAGTTTGGGTCTGCAAATATGCAACAACCAAAGTATGACAAAGACAACCCTAACAAACAGTCTCCCGAAAACCAGTCCAAGCCACAGAAAAAGAAGGGTCACGGGAATACAAAAAAAGACAACGGAAAATGGTGCGATTTCATCAAAAGCCCCTGGAAAAACACCGATGAATGTTGCTCAAAACAATCATTGGTGGCTGAGATAAAAGACAAGGAGTCGAACCCTGATTCAGAATCTGATTATGAAAATACTGGTAAAGGACAGATCATTGACGCAGACCCCACTGCTATTGTTGCAACCACAAAAATTCAACCAGAAGAGCCAACAGATCCTGAATAGGGGGAGCACCTTTTTCATTCACAAATGTGGGTGAAGGGGACCCCGCTACATTTTATTGTTGATAGCGGAAGCCAGAAGAACCTCATCTCAGCAGAGGTCATCAAATAGTTGGGATTGTCCACAACACCACACCTGAAGCCATACAACATCGAGTGGCTTCACCAAGGATGAGATCTCCATGTCAACCAACAATGTCGATTTTCATACGGCATCCAACCCTTCAAGGATGAGGTATTATGTGATTTTTCCCCACTGGATGTTTGTGATGTTCTCTTGGGCGAACCATATATGTGGAAGCGCCATGTTGTTTATGAGTTGCGACCTTGTAGTGTCATTGTTACTTTGGGGGGTCATATCTATAGAATAATAGAGGTAGTTCCGAATACTATTCCACCTAAAAAGTGCCGCAAGGTAGTATCTCATACTGTAAAATTTAGCTTCTTCACAATCTGTTCAAAAGGAGAATAGAAGGGCACTGCAACCACTACAGCCTCACCCCAAGCACCTTCTATCCAACAGAAGAAGGTCGACAAGGCTGCAACAAAGTGCAAAGATTCCTTCTTCACACCATCCTCTCATATATCTCAACTTTTTGAACAACCTCAGCCTCAATAGGTTCTTGACAAACTTCCACAAACTGAGCAACGTAATGTCTCCAACAAGGCAAGCAGCTCACCAAGATGCAGATTCAGCAAACGATTTTCCCTCTCCCATGGGAACTCAACACAATGGAGACCATTTATTCCTAAGGAGGGAGGATTGATCTAGGTGGATATCAGTGGCCACCCACCTTTTCCAAATTGCTCAAAATAGTTTTATGGCAATTTTGGCAATTTACTATTTTTAGCAGTTTTTAACTTCTGGGGCCATTTTGAGGGCCTAAATGAAGGTTTTTCGGGATCGACCCAAATCAATGATATCCAAAGGCATGATTGAGGCCCCAAAATGAATATCCTCGACGATACCTTTCCAAAGGGCTATCATACGCCTAAAATGAAGATCGTATGCAAAAGTTACGACCCCGGGAAGTTAATGTACTAACTTACCCAAATGGGGCCCACATGACTTTTGGCACTTCATATCCTAGGGTTAGGTTTTTGGATGTCTAGGGTTTTTTTGGAATTCCTGTTTATTGTAAAAATTCCTTCAGAGCATCATTGTAATCATCTTCTTGCGAATGTGAGTAGCCGTCACATCTCTTCTCAGAGATAAGCTGCCACCATTCTAGTGAGTCTTTCACTCTGTATTTTTACAGTCTCTGTACATTTCTTTCATAAATAGAAATTGTGTATTACTATATATCTGTGTTTATGGTTGCATCTCTGATATATTTCTATTATATTATTGAATATCTGCGATATCTCTGTGGATTTCTTTATTATATCTCCGCTCTCATTTCGTGCTGAAAATAATCCGGATCATATACTCTCTTAGTTTATCATAAATGGAGAGAAGATTTAATTACTAAGAGATTTTCATCAATATAACATTTGGATATAGCAATAGAAGAATATAAATGAATTTTCTAGTTGTGGCTCATTTAAATATAGTTAGGAGCTTGGTTTTAGGTTGGTAAGTTTAATGAGGAAATTATCTTACTATGGCTCATGTGTGACGATGTATAACTTCTTAAATGGATACTTAGGAAGCCTTGTCTTCTAATAATTCAATGTAAGTAGGATATCCTTATAAGTAACTTGTGAATGACTATGAGATGGTATTAATTTGTTACTGTACGACTTCATTTAGATGAGACATTCCAATGGCATGTTTATTTATTTGCGGTCTTGATTTATATATCTTATGAAATATCCCTTCGCTACCTTAAACACATTGTTGCTTGCAATATGATAAAGTTTAGTAGAATACCATGTTGCTCCATTAAATTGAGGTGATGTATGATTGATTAAGTAATTGGTTTGCTTTGTGCTTTGGAATAATGATCGTGTGTAATGATTAAATAATTACATTTCATTTCACCATGGAGTAAATGTCGATATATAATGGTTAAGTGATTAGACTTCTTTTTCTCCATGGAATAAAATTTGATGATTATTCTTGCGTGCCTTGAATAATGTTTGTTGTATGAAGTGTAAAGTACTTAGCTTACTCTTGCACCATGAATAATTAATGATTAATATCGATTGATTGATAATAGTTGATTTTCAGCTTGATTGAATCAGTGGGTTTTAGACACCTCCTTGTTCCTCAGAATAGTCGCCAGCCCTGAGACCTTAAATGGTCAAAATCAATCAAATGAATCCTAGGCTTGAGTGTTTCTTATGTGTCTTGGAGGTCCTAACCATGCAGGATAGGTTGCGCAGGTAGTTCTTTAAATGTTCAGTGACATGGTTGTTCAATTATTGTATTTTTTCTTCAGGAGTGTGATGTGTTGATTCATGTTGCTAATTATGTTTATGTGTTTATTTGTTTATGCGATGCTTATACATTTATGTTTATGAATTATGTGAGGATGTTATTTCCCTAATGCTAAAAAGAAGAAAAATAAATTTACTGATTGTACATCGCTGTTTGTTGATGTAACAGAGGGGCCATTACACAAGTTAAGTACACAAGGTATAAGAAAATAACTTTAGATCCTAGTGTCGTTATCATGCTTTAGAAATCATTATAATATATTTTTTGTGAATTTGGATCATTTTTGTAACATACCCACTACCTAAAATCAAACTATTTCGTTGATTTCTCAACAATGAGAACCCTCGAAGCTTGCAGCAGTGAAATGTCAATCCCGATCCACAGGTCTTTATTTCCCTGCCACGGCCTCTTCTTCACGTGCCTGTGACATTTCCCCGATGATAGTTTCGGGTTTCAGGGTTTCGTGATCCCTGACGACAAAAGTTCCTGTCCTCTCGAACTCCCGATCTCCGATGAGTAATTTCACCAATACGCACCCTTTACGCGTTAGCCTTCCTGGCTATGCTCTGGTCCATGTGACCGCTAATTCATAAGACTGCAGCCTTATCCTTCCTTCGGGGTTTTGGGCTTCAAAATCCCGACGTGCTCCAACTCCCGTTAGCCCTCCAGGCTAGACTCTTGGCCCACATGACCATTATCTCACAAGACCGCAGCCTTTTCTCCCATCAGGGTTTCGAGCATCGCAATGTCGAAATGCATAAACATTTTGTCCTTAGAATCCCCGATATCCCGATGAACCAAATGCCGATAGACGACTTCCTGTCGAGACTTTCCCCGATGGCTCTGACTGCTGCCGCGCATCCTCCTCTGATGGACGGTCCTGGTTAACTCTTGGGATTTCGCGACTTCTGATGTCCTGGACGCCTCGTCCCTAGGACTCACGAAATGCCGGACTCCGACTCCCTTTAGATCTATGACACATGTCCCAAGTGAATGGACGATTTAGATCACTCCTCGCATTTTCGAGACTTCTGATGTCTCGACTTTCACGACCTCAGGAACTCCGATTTCCCGAATGCCGATATCCCAATGTCTAGTGCCCAGATCTCTGGAATGGACGATCGCATGACACGCGTCCTCTCTCAGATGGATGACCCAGATTTGTGTCTGGGTTTTCAAGGTGGACTTACCCGATCTCCTGTCCACGAGAATACCGATATCCCAACTCCCGATGCCTCGATCTCCGCCACGTATCTCCACTAACAGACGGTCCAGATCGTTTCCAAGTAATTTCCATGGAAATTCCCGATCTCATGTCATCGAGACTTCCGATTTCCTGATATGTGAAATCCTGATGAGCCAACCCTCCTTTTGGGATTCTTCCTTCTTTTCACGAGCTTAACCCTCGTGCAACTTCTATCAGATCCGACGGCTGACGGGTATCTGCTCAAGATCTGACGGCTCAGATCTGTCCCACCTCGCGCATTCTTCCACTACTTCGTGGATGTGGAAAGATCAACGGTCCAAATGTTCTCATGGACCTTGGGGGGGGAGTCTACGATCCCGATTTCATCGCTATTCACGAAGATAGAGAGAAAAAGGGGAAAGGTATGTAATTCCCTTGTTACTTTTGTCAATCTGACAGTCGCGAATGACCATGGGTCTCCTGACAGGATCTCATCCGTCAATCGATACATATCCCTACGCTGCTGCTTTGGGATTTTAAGAGGGTTATTCCTCCTCATACAGGGTTGTTAAGACTTGCACATTCAAGTCCTTTCTCCAGGTTCTTAGTAAACTTTTCTAAGGTGGGGAATCTCTGTGAAGAGATCTATTCTGGGGCATCCCTGGAGACGGGTAAGGGGAAACAACTTCCCAAGAATGGGCTGGAAGTCTGACTTGGTTCAAACTATGCGTAATTAAATTCATTTATCAATCATAAGCCAATTCATTCATTTTTTGTTATAAGCATATATCTACCCTTTCTTATCAAAACACTGCACATACATTCTTTACTACAATCGTTCACAATTTCACAGTTTATGAGCATATACGTCGACATATGAATTTCAAGATGCAATATGTAAAACACTTATCAGAAATAGCACCAGGAGTGAGTGCAATTGCTGAGAGGGGTGCTCGTTTCCACCCAACCATAGGCGTAGCGACTCCCAGCAGATTTACCACTAGCCACCCCCGAGCTGAGACCACGATGCTGTGAGACTGCGTCTCTCTGTCTGCCAGTGACCAAGAGTGAAGGTTGCAATCCTTCCTCTCTGCTTTCACTCACTCTGCGTAATGCCAGATTTCCCCTCGCGTCTGCCCCCCGCAATCGCTTCTACCCCACGCCTTATCCTCTTGCGAGGTTGCATGTGGCATGGTTACCCTCGCGCTGATCAGGCCTGACGTTTGTATGGATAGGCGGTTCACCTCCCCATCCCTCATTAAGCCATCAACCTGCCAACCTACAAGGCATTAAATTCAGGTCCAACGAGCCGCTTTTGGTTCTCCGGGCAAGTGGAGTCCAAATACGGTAATTAATTCTTGGTGGAAGTTAATGCCACCTTTTCAAGTGCCTTCCACTACCATCGTGGTCTCTTTTTCTACACATCCCCTCTCAACAGTCCTACAATAAATTCAAAATGTTATTCACATTCATTGACCTTTTCCTCAAGGTCTGTTTACATCACATATTCGCATCTATGAGTTCACCATAGTTCTTGGCCAGTCCAGTTATATTTACAAGCTGGGGGAAACAGGGTGTTACAATTCCCTCCCCCTTAAAAGGAACATCATCCTCGATGTTCTTATCTACTAACATGAATGGTATGTACAGAAGTAAACAAAATCAGATATGTCTGTCTCATGGAATCCTCCATTTCCCATGTAGCGTCATCTGGGCCAAAATGTTTCCACTGCACCTTGACCTGTGCAATGGTTTTGTTCCGGAGCGGGGTTTCCTTTCTGTCCAGTATGCATTGGGGTTCTGGTAGAAATTCTCCCTCCGGTTCCACCTGGATCATAGACCAGTCAGTTATATGATTAACATCATGTACATATTTCTTCAATAATGAAACATGGAAAACATTATGTGCTTTTACTGTGGGAGGAAGTGCTAGCCGATAGGCTACAGGTCCCACTCTATCTAGAACCTCAAAGGGTCCACAATACTGGGGTGCCAACTTGGCACAAGTTCCCATTCTCAGGGAACTCCTTCTGGGCTTAATTCTGAGATATACATGGTCTCCCGTTTTGAACTCTCTTGGAGTTCTCTTTTGGTCAACATAACTTTTCTGTCGGTTCTGGGTGATCTTCAGATTTTGTTTTATCTGAGCTACTTGCTGTTCCATTTCTTTCATCATGTCGGGTCTGAAAGAAATCCTATTTATAGGATTACTCCAGCTGATTGGAGTATTACACGACCTACCATAGAGGACCTCGAAGGGACTCATCTTTAAGGATGCTTGGTAGCCGTTGTTGTAGGCGAATTCTACCAATGGCAGGTAGTCTTCCCATTTCCTGGGTTGATGCATTACATGCATCCTTAATATATCTTCTAATATTTGATTTACTCTCTCTGTCTGTCCGTCGGTTTGAGGGTGATATGCAGTACTAAACAACAATTTAGTCTCTAAACCTGCCATCAATGATTTCCAAAAATTGGAAGTAAATTTTGTGTCTCTGTCAGATATTATCTCCCTCGGCATGCCGTGCAGTCAGAATACCTCTTTCATGAATATCTGGGCGATATCTATCACGTTGCAGGTTGATTTGATGGGGATGAAATGAGAAGACTTGCTCAGTTTATCCACCAATACCATAATGGCGTCATTCTGTTTGGTTGAAGTTGACAATCCAGTGATAAAATCCATGGAGATGGTTTCCCATTTTCATTCTGGGATGGGTAAAGGGTGTAGTAGTCTGGCGGAGTGTCGATTTTCCTCTTTAAATTATTGGCATTCTATGCATTGGGCCAAATATTTGGCTATGTCCTTCTTCAATCCATGCCAATAAAATTGTTTACGGGTGGCAGTGATCATTTTCTGGTATCCTGGGTGACTAGTGTAGGGTCTTTTATGTAGTTCATCCATGATGAACCTCTTCAAGTCGTCACAATTTGGAATGTACATTCTATCTCTATAAGTGAGCAGACCTCCTTCTGTCATCTGGTAGCCTTCATACTTTACTTTAGGGGGTTCTTGCTGTAGGTACAGGGTCACAGTTTGAACGAAGAGATCTGTTTCTTGTGCCTTTCTGACTCTGTTCTTGACATCTGTATCGTAGGTACTCACCGCTGCCAGGTGAATTGTTTTAATGCTTCTACTGAGGGCATTGACCACCCTATTTTCCTTCCCTTTGATGTGTTTGATTTCAAAATCAAATTCGCTAAGGAGGGCCATCCATCTAGCTTGTCTAGCATTGAGCTTTGGTTGGTCGAACAAATACCGTAATCCATAGTGATCTGTCATAAGCACAAATTTTCTTCCCAAGAGGTAATGCCTCCACATTTTTAAGGCATGCACTATGGCAGCCAGTTCTAGATCATGAGTCACATAGTTGACCTCATGTCCATTCAATTTTTGGGATTCATAGCAGATCACCTTTCCTTCCTGCATAAGGACTCCTCCGAGCCTTTCCTTACAGGCATCTGTGCACACAAGGAAGTCATCTTCTGGGTCAGCGATTTTCAACACAGGTGCATGGGTCAGTATATGTTTCAGGGTTTAGAATCTTTCTTCACATTGCTGTGTCCACAAGAATTTTGTCCCCTTCTTCTGGAGGGCAGTGATTGGACAACCAATCTTGGAGAAATATTTTATAAATCTCCTATAGTATCCCGCCAATCCCATAAAGGATCTGATGTCTGAGACATCCTTTGGGGTAGGCCA
>ML777378.1:873144-888556 GCA_009831015.1 Picea engelmannii | reverse complement strand
AAAACTAGTACAAATTTATCTAGAAATTTACTGAGTACATTGTTCATTAAGCACATGAAAGTGGCAGGGGCATTGGTTAACCCGAATGGCACTACCACAAACTCATAGTGACCATACCGTGTCCAGAAAGCGGTTTTATGGATATCTTCACCCTTAATTCAGACTTGATGGTATCCCAACCTCAAGTCAATCTTTGAGAAAATAGACGCGCCTCCCAACTGGTCGAATAGATCATCGATCCTGGGCAAGGGGTACTTGTTCTTTATGGTTACTTTATTAAGTTTCCTATAATCTATACACAGTCTAAGGGTGCCATCCTTCTTTTTCACAAATAGGATTGGTGCTCCCCATGGGGACACACTGGGTCAAATATATCCCTTATCCATCATTTCTTTCAATTGTAATTTGAGTTCAACTAACTCAGGTGTGCTCATCCGGTAGGGCATCCTAGACACCGGCACCGCTCCTGGTGCGAGTTCTATTGAGAAGTCAATGTCTCTTCTCGGAGGTAGACCCGGTACCTCTTTCGGAAACACATCTTTGTATTCTCTCAGGATAGGGTGATCATCAGGGCTCGGTTTAGTACCTTCAATTGTTTTCAATACCTGTGTTGCATATAGGGGACATCCCTTCCGGCAATACTTTCTCATTTGCAGGGCTGATATTTGTCTCACTGAGACCGGTTTTCGGATCCCTTGAAGGGTTATCCTTTTTCCTTCTTTGCTTACACATTATAAGGTTTTATGGTAACAGTCCAACTTGGCTTTATGGGCGGACAACCAGTCCATACCAATTAACAGATCGTATGATCCCAGGGGTAATACGTTAAGGGTTTCTTGGGTGGGGAATTCTCCCAACATTAATTGGCAGGATGGTATGGCCTCTACCACCTTTCTTTTAGTGCCAGTGGCTAACTGTACCAACCATGGATTGGTTTGTTTTTGTGGTTGTAGCTTACACTTATCAACATCTTTAGGGGCTATATAACTCAAATTTGAGCCAGGGTCAATTAAAACATACACTAGATGGTTGAAAATCATACCTTCTATTTCCACCACTGAAGCTTAGTGGTCAACTTGGTTATTATCCAAGGCTACATAAATCTACGGCATACTCCTTGCCACATCATTGACTGTGGTAGCTTCCTGGATGTTATAAACTTTCCGACTGTTCTATTGTCGGTGTGGACAGTCTCTCAGGAGATGATCTCCTCTGCAACCCCAGCATTTCAAAGGTTCTTTCTTTGGGTTATTAGTATTTACTGGTATAGGTCCAGAAGTTTTATTTCCGTCTGATGATGGAAATTTCTACTGGAGTACACTCTGGGTTGAAAAGTTCATTTTGGGGTTCCTTTTGTAGTTTTTAAATCCTGAGGATTTGCTCCCCTTTTTCTGAAATCTCGAACCACTCTTCTGTTTCCAGTCCCCATGAGACTCTACCCAATGTCCATATTGTTCACGACAATATGTTTCCTTTCGTATAGTGTCTTCTAAGGTCTTTGGCTCGTCGAAATCGATTCAGTTTCGATATTCCTTGGGTATCCCACTGATGAAGCGTTGTGCTTTCGCCTTCTCTTCTTTGATGTAGGGTACATATCTCAATAAGTCGAGGAATTTGTTGACATATTCCTCCATAGTAAGTTGTCCCAGTTTGAGTTCATTAAACTCTTTAGCCTTCTCGTCGAAATATCTTTCATACCGATACTTCTTTCAGAAGTACTTCTCAAACCGTTTTCAAGACAGGTCCTCCTCGCGGACCCCTTTCATATTCTTAAGGTCTTCCTACTAGATGGAAGCCTCTCCGTTCAGATTGAAAGTGGCCACTCAGGCCTTCAAATTCTCTAAAAAATCATGGACTCTAAAATATTTCTTCAGTCCAAGTAGCCAGCCCTCGACTTCCTCTCCCTTCTGAATTCTTCAAATTTATGATCTTTGGAAGTCTTTTGCTTCTTCTGGTTTCTTCGAGAATAGGAACTGGTCCTGTTGCTGGAAGAGACTTCTGAATCACCAGCTTCCTTCTCAGTGGAATCATCTGGCACTGGTCCTTTACCTCTGGGGTGGACCTTTCTTGAAGTGCTTCTCTCGATATGGCCACTGTTACGACCATGTTTCTGCACTTCGGGTTCATGCTGCATTTGTCGCTGTAGGTCGGATAAGATCTGCAGTAACACTGCATTAATTTCATTTTTCTTTTCTTGTTCTTTCATCATCCTTTCATTGTCGGCCTTGCAGCTTTGCAACTCAACCATGAGACTCCTCACAGTCTCGGCTAGGTCTGGAGGGGTTCCTATTGCTCTTCTTTCGTCAAACTCTTCGCCTCTATTATGGGAGCCTTCTCCCATCTCTTGGTGAGTCACCATGCTCTGCGTCTATAGATTCCCGCGGCTGATCGTCCGCTTGAGTGAAAATACAAATGCTGGATATTAGTCAAGAGTTAAATACATTTTTATAATTTGCGCATAATTCATAACTCTTTCACATGCATACACAGTTGGGTTCTCGTTTCCAAGTTTTAATCCTTGACAAGAGAGTTACGTTAGGGGGTTATGTTTTGTAGGAGTACTTCGAACGGAGCTTATGTGCAATTCGTTCATGAGCCCAATCAGGTCAAGCGTTGTAACCATGCTCTGATACCACTTTGTAACATACCCACTACCTAAAATCAAACTATTTCGTTGATTTCTCAACAATGAGAATCCCCAAAGCTTGCAGCAGTGAAATGTCAATCCTGATCCACATGTCTTTATTTCCCTGCCACGGCCTCTTCTTCACGCACCTATGACATTTCCCTGATGATAGTTTCGGGTTTCGGGGTTTCGTGATCCCTGACGACAAAAGTTCCTGTCCTCTCGAACTCCCGATCTCCGATGAGTAATTTCACCGATACGCACCCTTTACGCATTAGCCCCCCTGGCTATGCTCTGGTCCATGTGACCACTAATTCATAAGACCGCAGCCTTATCCTTCCTTCGGGGTTTTGGGCTTCAAAATCCCGACGTGCTCCAACTCCCGTTAGCCCTCCAGGCTAGACTCCTGGCCCACATGACCACTATCTCACAAGACCGCAGCCTTGTCTCCCATTGGGGTTTCGAACATCGCAATGTCGAAATGCATAAACATTTTGTCCTCACAATCCCCGATATCCCGATGACCCAAATGCATATAGATGACTTCCTATCGGGACTTTCCCCGATGGCTTTGACTGCTACCGCGCGTCCTCCTCTGATGGACGGTCCTGGTTAACTCTCAGGATTTCGTGACTTCTGTTGTCCTGGACGCCTCGTCCCTAGGACTCGTGAAATGCCGGACTCCGACTCCCTTCAGATCTCTGACACGTGTCCCAAGTGAATGGATGGTTCAGATCGCTCCTCGCATTTTCAAGACTTCTGATGTCCCGACTTTCACGACCTCAGGAACTCTGATTTCCTGAATGTCGATATCCCGATGTCTAGTGCCCGGATCTTTGGAATGGACCATCGCGTGACACGCGTCCTCTCTCAGATGGAAAACCCAGATTTGTGTCGGGGTTTTCAAGGTGGACTTACCCGATCTCCTGTCCATGGGAATGACGATATCCCGACTCCCGACGCCTCGATCTATGCCACGTGTCTCCACTAACGGACGATTCAGATCATTTCCGGGTAATTTCCATGGAAATTCCTGATCTCATGTCATCGAGACTTCTGATTTCCCGATATGTGAAATCCCAATGAGCCAACCCTCCTTTCGGGATTCTTCCTTCTTTTCACGAGCTTAACCCCCGCGCAACTTCTGTCAGATCTGATGACTGACGGGTATCTACTCAAGATCTGTCCCACCTCGCGCATTCTTCCACTACTTCGTGGATGTGGAAAGATCAACGGTCCAAATGTTCTCATGGACCTTGGGAGGGGAGTCTACGATCTCGATTTCATCGCTATTCACAAAGATAGAGAGAAAAAGGGGCAAGGTATGTAATGCCCTTGTTACTTTTGTCAATCTGATGGTCGCGAATGACCATGGGTCTCCCGACAAGATCTCATCCGTCGATCGATACATATCCCTACGCTGCTACTTTGGGATTTTAAGAGGGTTATTCCTCCTCGTACAGGGTTGTTAAGACTTGCACATTCAAGTCCTTTCTCTAGGTTCTTAGTAAACTTTTCTAAGGCGGGGAATCTCTGTGAAGAGATCTATTCCGGGGCATCCGTAGAGACGGGTAAGGGGAAACAGCTTCCCGAGAACGGGCCCGAAGTCTGACTTGGTTCAACTTATGCGTAATTAAATTCATTTATCAATCATAAGCCAATTCATTCATTTTCTGTTATAAGCATATATCTACCCTTTCTTATCAAAACACTGCACAGACATTCTTTACTGCAATCGTTCAAAATTTCATAGTTTATGAGCATATACGTCGACATATGAATTTCAAGATGCAATATGTAAAACACTTATCAGAAATAACACCATGAGTGAGTGCAACTGCTGAGAGGGGTGCTCGTTTCCACCCCACCGTAGGCGTAGCGACTCCCAACGGATTTACCACTAGCCACCCCCGAGCTGAGACCACGATGCTGTGAGACTACGTCTCTCTGTCTGCCAGTGACCAGGAGCGAAGGTTGCAATCCTTCCTCTCTGCTATCACTCACTCTACGTAATGCCAGATTTCCCCTCTCATCTGTCCCCCGCAATCGCTTCTACCCCACGCCTTATCCTCTTGCGAGGTTGCATGTGGCGCGATTACCCTCGCACTGATCAGGCCTGACGACTCTACGGATAGGCGGTTCACCTCCCCATCCCTCATTAAGCCATCAACCTGCTAGCCTGCAAGGCATTAAATTCAGGGCCAGTGAGCCGCTTTTGGTTCTCCGGGCCAGTGGAGTCCAAATACGGTAATTAATTCTCGGTGGAAGTTAACGCCACCTTTTTAGGTGCCTTCCACCGCCATCATGGTCTCTTTTTCTGTACATCCCCTCTCAGCAGTCCTGCAATAAATTCAAAATGTTATTCACATTCATTGACCTTTTCCTCAAGGTATGTTTACATCACATATTCACATCTATGAGTTCTCCATAGTTCTTGGCCAGTTCAGTTATATTTACAAGCTGGGGGAAACAGGGTGTTACAATTTTATGGGTACAATAACCTATATGATATCGATAGAAATTTGATTGGGTAGAAATCAACTTTAATCAACTTAAGAAAATTAACCAACAATATGGAAAAGTTGATGTTTGTTGACCAAAATTGGTCACCTATATTTTCCCTCTCTTTGATTAATAAAAAAAATTGATATCATAAGATGAAATTTTTTGAACTATTATAAGTTCATTGTGTATCCCTTAGTCTCAGCTTCACCACACATTTTTCAGATTTAAAATCCAAGTTCGTATGCTCAAGATATCCATGTTTAGAGTTTAAGCGGAAAAGGGTGCATTTTTTCAAGTGGAATAAGGTTGATTGTTCATAAACATTTTTAAATTTTTTTTCGGGACCAAGACCCATGATCTTCTTATTAAATTTTGGGTTCAAAACCCATAAAATATTCTATACGTGGGAACCCACCATACTCTTCGCTTCTCCTCACCATACCTAGATAATTTTTAGTTATTGGACTCATAGACTCACTTACCCCCTCACTTCCCTCACTAGATTACCCCACGAGTCAACGACCTACATTTCTCATCCCCCTCACTTCTTCTCCCCTCAAATTACCCCCTCACTTAAACTCTCATCCCACACCCCCTCACCCACTCCACTCCCTTTATTCACTCCCTAACTCTATACTTAGATTAATTTTAAACTTTCACAGACTCAAAGAATCACCCTCGCCCATACCCCCTCACCTCCCTCACTCCCTCACCCCAAGTCCACTTCCTACAAACTACCTCACCCTACATCAACCCCTCACCTCCTCTCCCCTCATTTCTTCCCTTCCCTAAATTCCCACTCCCTCTCCTCTCTCATGAATCCCTCCCATACTTAAAATATATCCAAAACTCTCTTTATTTAAAATTCATAACCAATAAGATTTTCACACTTGGAATCCAATAATATCATGACACTTGGCAGCATGGAATGGTGCCACATGGCGATTAAAGAATGGTGCCACATGGAAATCAAAGAATGGTGCCACATGACGATCAAGGAATGGTGCCACATGATAGTTAATTTATGATTACACATGGCATAAAGAGCATCCAACCGAGTTATGAGACATGGAAATGACTAAGAATGACTCATCATGGTGACTGGGCATGAGGTGGATGGTGACAGGGTTCTAATATTATTATTTTATTCATCGACATTCTAAGGATCGAACTCTATGGTATCTATACTCTCATATTCTTCCACATAAGAGACATGAATAAATTTTGTATAAATGTATTCAAAACGTAAAATTTCCCATGCATGTGAGTTGTGTTTCACACTAAAAGTCAAATTCCGAACTGAGGGAGGGCAAATCCAATATTAAGGGTCCACATTTTCCCAAGACATTCGATCGACAGTGGCTGAGTCATGAACTTATGAACGCCATATATTGAGCTACGGGTGTGAGAATTGCACAAAATTTATACCGTTGAAAATTTATTTTGATGAAGAAGATGGTGGTATAGATTTCAAGGGATGAAAGTTGCTACATTTTCCCCAGAAATTAAAATATCAGTCAGGTTCATTTTTAATGGGCCTCCATGACAAATTAACTTCATGAACTCATATATTGATATTCGGGTGACAAATTTGTGTAAAATTTATATCATTGGAAATCTTAGACAGTGAATATCACATATCAATTGATTTCCATGGATAAAAGGTTGAATATAACTTCCATAAAATTAAAACACAGTCCCCTCTTTAAAATGACTATTAATTGAATTTTAAAAAATAAAAATTTATTTAAGAAACTTTTATTAAAAAATGAAAGGGACTTGTTTTGAATATGCGTATATTAATGATGTAATTTCATTAATGATTTCTTAATGAGTCTTTAATTAAAGAGAATACTTCAAGAAAAGAATTGTACGAGAAATTCAAGCGAGGGAAAAACCCTAACTACTCAAGTAGTTAGAAGATCTCATTTTTAAAGAAGAAGAAGGGATTCATCAAAGGTGTGGAATAATCAGAATTATTAAAGTGGCAGGGAAAAATATCAGAGGAAGAATAAATATCAGTGATGAATACATAACCAAGCTTATGATCAAGGAAAATAGATCTCCATCTTCTCGACTCTTTCTCTTCTTCTACACCTTTTCTCACAACTTTATGCTTAAATATCTGAATTGGGAACAAGGATGAGTTCTTGAGTGTTCTTCTTGTATTATTCTAAAGACTTTTCTTATAACGAAGTGACCAACTTAACGAGAACTATGACCTCAAAGCGAGAACTCTGGCCCAAAAAACCATATTTTTGTATAAAAAACATGAAAATCAACCCCCAAATCAAAAAGGGGTGCTACCAGTAACACCACTTTTTCAAACGGGGTCAAAATTACAATATTTTTAAAACATGGCCTTCAAAAATCAAACAATAGCTTAGAAAAAACTTAAAATCAACACCTAAATAAAAAAGTGATGTTACATGAAGATTTTTTTTTTCAAAATGTTAAACTTTTAGATAATTTGAGATCGTGTTTTTAGCAGTTGGTACCATTAAAACCAAAACCTCAAAATCAACCATCAAATTGAAAAGTACTACTACTGGTAGCACCCATTCTAAAATTGGGGTATTAAAATGACACATTCTTATAAAGTGATAAAAGAAATCATCATTACTTTAAACAAAATCATAAAATCAACCCTTAAGTACTTACTTTTAAAATCTTAGTTTATCACTCCAAGTACAAGGTAATGCATAATGTTATGGAAATATCACACCGTACTTTAAAAATTCGACATTACTTTTTAATATTTTTTTACTTTTAATAAAAAAAAGTAGATACAAGTTACATTGAATGAAACATAAATTATTTCTTAAAAGTATTTTTATATTGTCCATATTGATTGGATGAAGATGCACATGATCCATACTCTTCTCTATTGTCGATGAATGCACGATCTGAGTCTACATACATTCCCAACCTTTCAGATGTTAAAATCCTTTTAGATTTACAACTAGGTTCAACATAATGCCATCTTGCATTTATTTCTTGTCGCAACAACCTCTTTATAATCTTTGTTGTCTTGGAGTGAAGAGTTCCTCTCTTTGTCAAATTGAAGTCATAAACATCTCAATGTCATATAATTTTAAGAGGTCAGTGAAACGATGAGTTGTATTTTGACCCTTTATTTTTCTCTTTCTATTGACATGTTTCTCAATCACCATATCTGGCTTGTACACACCATTGAATTGGTGTGTACCTATTTCATACCAATGCACTTCAATTTCAATAACATCTTCATTTTATTTATCAATATTTATAACCTTTGCAATCCAGAATGGATAACCATGTGGATCTTCAGTCGCTAATACTGCAATCATGCTACCCTCCTTAATATATTGTACTAAACCCCTTTAAAGGTATTCTATGACTTTACATTATGCACGTGATGTTTGTGAACCAATACCCATTTCTCTTTCCTCTACTTGTGTAAAGTCAATAGCACCTTGAGATTCTTGTTGTTCAACAATGTTTTTTCTTCTAATTCATTTGGCATATTTTATGGCTAATGAAATGGAGTCTTCAAAAATGTATCTTCATTTGTTGAGCTTGAAATTTTTTCACTTTGACTACTGAAAAAACACTCCCACCAAGTAGAATAAGAACATCAAATTACTCATATGTATCTTTAATAGACTTTTTTATTTCTTCCAAGCATTAAAAATAATCTACATATTTATTATGCCTCCGTGCATTATGGATTTCAACAACTGATTGTAAAAACAATAACTTTGATGAAAATGTTGGACGATCTAGAATGAACTTCAAAAATGCTAAACCTGATGAAGGCCCCCATTCTGTAGTAGTTGAATAATCCTTTCCCCATATATGTGTTTTCCCATAAATGTTTTTGAAACAAAATTGATGTTGGAAGATAATGTCATTAAGCTGCTCAATAATTTTTTCTTCATGATGTGATCCCTAGATAAATCTTCACATGTCAACAATTTCTTCTAAAATATGAAAAACCGGCTCTTGAATATATGCTTTCTTAATACATTAAATCAATGATGGTAGGATTCCAAAATTTTTCCTCTTAAATGTTACTGAAAATGAATCAACATTTGATCAATATGATCATGAGTGTATCCAATAATAAGGAAACCAAATTTCACCTTTTGAAATATTCCCAGTTCAACAAGCATGCTTATATATTCAAACACAATTTTTTTTTTCACGACTAGTGTTGTCCAACTGTAGATAGAGAACTTGAGGTAGATTTTCATATCAGTGAGTGAGCACATGATGAATTATGGCGATGGTCAGATTTGCATCATTGTGAATATTTGGAGCTATGAAGTAAACTCTTGGACACATTTTTCCATTGAAAACCATAAAACCAACCAAGTGAAACTGAATGAAATTGTCTTCCTTTAAACTTTTTGGTGTACGAACACAATGTGGTAGATGTGTTTTATTTTGGTCTATGTCATCAATTATCATAACTAAATATTTGTTTGGAGCATGATAACACTTATTTCGATGTTTGTACAATTTTTTCCTTTCATTTGATTGTTGATTATGATGTTCTTGAAGTGCTTTGACTATGGAATCTGCACATGACATAAAATAAAAATATTGATCATATGTTTTCATAGTTGATAACTATATAATTAAAAAAAAGATAGTAAATACATACCTCGTTCTTCCCCTTCATATTTATCTCTTCTTTATTTAAGAATAACACATATATCGCAAATCCTCTTCCTCGACTTCTTAGGAATATGGACATTGTTGAATTGTTTATTTCATATTCTTGTAAAATATGCATATGTAATAAAATTATCATTTCCTTCAACACCTTCAACATATCCTTTGTACAAGTTGTACATTTCTCTCCTTGAGAAATTATCTAGAATATGTATTGTGTCTCTATGTGGAATACACTCTCCATATTTGGAAAAGAAGTCATGCATCCATGACAATGTAGTTTTTGTTAAGGGACCACTCTCTCATCCATGATGTACCTTTGAGTAAAATGAAGGATCATTTTCCAACCTTGTATGGATTCTTGATAGATCAATATTACCAATTGGGTGATTTGTTTTTAAATCCTTTATTGAAAGTAAATTATTCTCAATGTGATAATCATATCTTGTCTTGGTGGATATCATGCACCCCATCAAATATGAATTTGGCATGGTCTTATTCATTGAAAAATATGACTTCCTTTTATTCAAGGCATACATGTAGTCCATGATTTTCAAACAAATTATTTGACAACATTCACTTGAAATAAATTCACTTATGGAAACTGATTTAGTGAGAAATTATTTCCTAGAGCTTGCATAACTAGAATGATTTGGATTGATATAAAAAGGTCTAGTCCTAGTCCTAGAAACAATGTTTCTTTGCAATGTCTCCATTATTTAGTCATCCTCACTAGAGGGAATATCAGGAAAACAATTGTCAGGAGACTGAACGAGAGAATGTCGATCACCTTGATTTGTTGTAGTTGAATGATTGAGAACATGATATTCATACCTAGGTCCATAATCATCTTCATTGATAATCTCATTGATGAGAGTAATATTAAAATCACTATAAAAATGACTACCATCCTCACCAATGCCATTGGATCTTCCATGAACATATTCACTTGAAGGAGAATCATCATCACCCTTAAGATTATTGAATCCATTAAGAACCTCACTTGGACAAAATTTTCCATCATCCTCATCGGTACCTTGAATATCCTCATTTGGAGGAAAATCATCATCAACATTGTGTCCACCATTGATGCAATCATCTTCACTGCTTTCAAAATCCCCACTTGAGGAAAACTCTTCCTCATCCTACTTAGTGCCTTGAAAATATTCATCATTATCTTGAAAATCCTCACTTGGAGGAAAATCATCATCATCAACATTGTTGCCTCTAAATTTCTCACTCGGGAAAGAGTGTCCACTAATGGCATAATCATCTTCACTACTTTGAAAATCCCCACTTGAGGGAAACTCTTCATCATCCTCATTACTGGCTTGAAAATCCTCACTTGGATGAAAAATATTCATTATCCTCATCTGTACCATGAAAATCCTCACTTGGAGGAAAATCATCATCACCAACATTGATTCCTTTAAATTCCCCACTCGCAAAAGACTGTCCACCATTTCCATAATCATCATCACTACTTTTAAAATCCCTACTTGGGGGGAATTCTTCATCATCCTCATTATTTCCTTGGAAATAATAACTAGGAGGAAAATCTTCATTGGTACCTTCAAAATCCTCACTTGGAGAAAAATCATCATCACCAACATTGTTTTCTTTAAATTCATCACTCGGGAAGGAGTGTCCACCATTGTCATAATCATCTTCACTGCTTTTAAAATTTCCACTTGAGGGAAATTCTTCATCATATTCATTGGTGCCTTGGAAATATTCATCGATACCTTGAAAATCATCACTTGGAGGAAAATTATCATCCCAATGATTTAAACATTGATCACAGTTTCCACTTTGACCTACATTTTGATTATTTTCATTTATATTAAAATGCAGAATAGATTGATCACCATCATATTCCTCCTCTTTATCATCGGTGCCTTCAAAGTCCTCTGATTTAGGACTTTCCTGATGAAACTGCTGAATAAAATTGCTTGCACTATGATCAAACTTGTAACTAATTGAAAATATGATGCCTCACTTGCATTACAAGCATTCCCATCGCATTTTCTAGTACCAAAAGAAGAGGTATGCAAACAATTTCTTGATGCCTCAGAAATAAAATCTTCTTTATTTGATGAAGCCATCACTTCGCACTAAGAACATAGAATGATACAAATTCTCACCTTGTTAATGAAAATCTTATAACTTGAAGAATGTTTTTTCCCTCTAATCCCCCCCTGAAAATTTCCCTCCAAAATTTGCCCCCAATTATTTCCCTTTATTAATTTCCCTTCAAAATTAAAAAAAAAAACTTTTACTCTTTTATTTCGTTATTTTCTTGTTAATTACAAAAATTTTCATGTTTTTTTATTTATCCCACATTCATTAAACATAGCGATGATCCATATAATTTTAGGTATATATGTAGACAATCTTCTTCATTTTTATTTATCCCACACTCGTTATACTAACAATAATTTATATCATTTGTGTTATATATACACAGTCGTATTTTTTATTTTTACATTGCATGAAATCTTGGGAAGTATTCATTAAATAATTTGGAGCAACCTATAAGGGAGAGACATCGAGAAGAAATTCGAGGAGAATCTAGCATTTCATAGGTTAGTTACTTTTTAAATTTTTACCATTTACCAAAAGAACATTTATAAGATCATATTTGAATCACATAAGATTTTTTCATGCAAAAATTATAAAAACCGTCAACTTGTTTAGATGTTTTCTAATTTTTTTTCTAAAAAATTTGAAAAGATTTTGAAAGAAATTTTAACTAAATTCTTAATATTTTTCGAAAAAAAGAAGGAAAAAAGGTAAATTTAGGTATATTGTTTAGAAAAATTTACACTTTTTATTGTTTTTTACTGAAAATTTTATAATTTTGTCCCAAGGTGGATACTCAGATGGATTCCCCTCCCATGCAGGACCGTGATTTGGCCTAGGGGGTGCTCGGGACGATGCCTGACATTTCCCCAGCCCGTCGACGACCAAGTCATGCCCAACCTGGCCTTGACTTGGCCACCGCGGTGATACTATAAAACACTTTTTTAAATATATTGAAACATATGCAAATATAATTTTGTTTATTATAAATAAAGTTACCAATTATCAACATATAAACTCAGTTGTTTTGAATACTCACTTCACTATCACTCTAAACAACCAATGGAATAATCTGTGCTAAGTGAACAAAATCTGAAAACCAAAAACCCAACCGTTTGTAAAAATATTTGGTTAACCTCTTAAAATTGTCATGTTTGAAAGAAGAAGGATGGAATGTTTTGAAACATATGACAAGATGATTCTTCTTTTTATAAAGAAGGTTAAGGATTATCAACTCAACCATTTTGAACACTCACTTCACTCTAAGACAATGGAACAAAATCTGAGAACCACAAGCCCAACCATTTGTAAAAATATTTCGTTAACCTCTTAACACTATCATGTTTGAAGGGTAGAATACTCCTCAAATTCCAAGGGATGATTATCAACTTGGCCATTTTGAACACACACTTCACTTCACACCTGAGAACCAAGAACCCAACAAAGAGTTCATCACCAAAATCAAGGCTTTACTACCTTCTTTGGAAAAGGGTATTCACATAGAAAGCAAGGTATATTCTTAACTAATAAGAAATACAATGGTTTAAGTCTTACAAGGTACCATATTAAGGGTATCAGGCGCCATTACCTCATGAGCCTAAATCCTTCTTTGTTACTGTACTTAACAGGAATGATGATCTCACTGTAGCTCACTACCTCATGACATGGCCTTTCCTCCCTTTATTCATTGAGCTACCCACACTCTTCTCTGAGTGTTTTGGACCTCTTGTTTTCTGTTTGGCATAGACTAGGAATGTTTTGGGCCATTGTGTCTCGAATCTATTTCATTCACTTGTGCCGCCAAAATATCCTCTCCATGAAAGAAAGAATCGCCCCTCCCTTTGTATTAATACAGAAGGGGGTGTATTTGTTCGAACATGACCAAAAATCGAAAAAAAATAGACTTGCAGTATAGTTATCAATCAGGGCAATGAATTCATGTGTTAAAATGTCCATGAACATTGTACGTTATATAGTTCGTACAACTTTATATTACTTTGTACGTTATATATCACATCAATGGATTCATGTGTTAAAGTTGTCGATGAACATTGTATGCTATATAATTTGTACAATTTTATAATTTTATTGTACGTTATTTAATTTGTACGTTATATAATTTTTGCAAATTTATATTGTCACGTGATTGTTATTCATAGTGATGGATTCATGTGTTGAAGCTCTAGATGAACATTGTATGTTATATAATTTGCACAATTTTATAATGTCAGGTGAGATATGTTGGAGTAAATTGAATCTAAATTACGTGAGATATCTGTTTTGGGAATGTTTTGGGCCATTGTGTCTCGGATCTGTTGTTTCATGAATTTGTGCCGCCGAGCTATCCTATCCATGAAAGAGAGAACCTCCCCTCACTTCATATTACAAAAGGGGATGTATTCTTTCTAACAGGACCAAAAAACCCAAAAATCTACACGTGTTGTATCCTTATTCACAACAATGGATTCTTGTGTTAAAATGTCCATGGACATTGTACGTTATATAATTTGTACAAATTTACATTACAATGTACTTTATATAATTTGTACAAATTTATATTGTGTTGGGATGGTTATTTAGAGCAATTTTTTCAGGTATAAAAATAGGGTCAAATTTTTAGGTCATACCTGAGGGGTTTTGTTCCATTTTAAATCAACCCAGATGCTTAGAAAATAAATCAGAGTTTTGGATTGGCAGACTCAAGAGGGAAGATTGCTATAACGTCACTTGAGATATGTTTGTCAAAACTGAATCTGATTTATGTGAGATAAGTCTACTTAGATTTTATTTGAATTATCTATCTAATATATTAATATGTAATAAATATTAGATTGTAGAGCATTTAATATTTTGTATGTTAATGTTAGAATGAATTTAAATAGCCTGGTCTAAATGTTAGATTTTCTGGTCTTTTTACTGGTATGTTTTCCCATTAATTTTGACTAAAAATTGTTGGAATTCTAGATTTAAGTGATTAAGTCTGTATAATTCAAATGTGGTGAGGATTTTTCAGGGTGTAGAATCCATTTATGCTTTCAAAAATGCAATTTAAATAAGAGAAAACAATGATTTTACCAAAATCTTTTTAGCAGAATTATGATGAAAAAATCCAAAAAATCTAATATTTAGACAACCCCAATCTAAATAATGTAACATATATGTATAATATTTTAAATAATGTGACATATGTGTGTAATATTTTAACATGGAATAAGGATTTAATGATAGAACATCTATTATTATTATTATTATTATTATTTTTTTTTTTTTTGTATATTGAAGTATAGATGGTTGGATTTAAAATTATTTTATATTTCAATATATAAAAAGTAATATAAAGAATATTAAATATTTTATAGGTTCCTATTCCATAAAATATTATATTGTATATTCAAATACATTCTCACTAATAGTTAAGCATATAGTGTTTTTTAAAATTGTATTTTATTCTATTTTTATTTATTTGCATAACTGATTGACTAGTTTTTATATTTGTCTTTTATTTTATAAAATTTATATATAACAAAATTATTTATATAT
>ML777378.1:862751-873041 GCA_009831015.1 Picea engelmannii | reverse complement strand
AAAGTTATAAAAATAACTTATAAAAAATATTGGAAATATTAATAAGATTAAATTTAAATTCAAAAATAAAATAAAATATATATATAGCTTGAGTGGGCCTAATTGTTAAGAACATGTGCTTCCTCCTATTAGGTATCAAGTTCAAATCCAGAGGGGGGTAGGGTATGTATACCTCCGTAGAATTTACCAGTAAAGTCGTTGGGTGGAGGAGGTCTCATACACCAATTTGGTGTCTAGCTTGGCCGTGACCTTAAAAATAGATTATTATTATTATTATTATTATTATATATATGAATATTGTGCTTATTACATATTTTTTATATATTATTCCCCTTGGGCCTTTAAAACATTGGAAACTAACTATGTAGTCTATGTGTCCAAGGAGTGAGCCCAATTGTAATATTCTCCTTGGGGGTGGGATTCCGTCATCATGATGAAAAGGAAAAAAGTTTGCAATTTGAAATTACAAAAGAGAATTCTACAATAATGAGTTATTTTGTGGTTTAGTAAAAAAATTGTTTATCTTCAGTGATAGGGAGACATGCCACAGAGGGGGCTCCCTTCGAGCTATTCCATTTGGAGGTGTATATGATCACTACAAATTACGAGCCTCTTGATGATGGAAAACATTAGGGAGTGATTTGAATTTAATACAAGGATTACCTTAGGATTTTGTAGGGGCATCAAGGTATGGAGATCAAATGTTGGGTGGATCCTTGCAATTATGGTGTCATCCAAATTAAATTTGAGATGGGAATGTAGAAGAGATTGTTTGTGTTTTCATGAAGAGTTTGGAAGTATGGAAGAATAAATGAATAGTACTAGTCTAGTAAAGCATATTCAATCCCACGACATCTCATATATGGATTAGATAAGTTACTTGCTTAGGGATTCAAAGAAAAAATTAAACATCCCACCTAGTCTATCTATGATTGATGACCAATTGGTAGGCTTATTAATGTAGAAGGAGATGCAATCTACACGAATTTAGAGACCGTGCTTGCAATAGTTTCGACAGATTGTGGAAATTGGAAGATGGAAATGTTGACAACATGTGGTTAATGTCACTACAAGAACCCGAGTATTATTACTATGCATATAATGAGACCAATAGATCTAAATTAAGGGATTAAGAAACCCAAAACTAGTCTCCATAGGAATGATGGGGTTGATTCCATTACACTAGTAAGGATTAGTAGTTGAAACAATAACATTTATGAGTTTAATCCATCCTCGCCATAACCTTGCAGTGGGTATGTAAGAACAAGATGGTGTCAATGGAATATAATTATTAATCTAATTTTTGAATTTCATTATTACTAACCAACCCAAGTGCTATTTTGAGATAGTTGTGAGATCATGTATCTTGTATTTAATGTATTTCACAAACTACTGCTACACATAGAGATAAACTCACTCAAAATTTTCAATGTTAACGTGAATGAAGACTTAAATTATATGACTTCCTTGGTGTTATAATTAATTAATGCTTTTTGTTTCATATAAAGGGAAGTTTGGGGTTTAAAATAGGTATCTTATATAAAATAATAAAATAAGGGTTATGAATTGTGGAGAAAATGAAAGAAAACTAGTTTTTGTGTATTTTCAATTTATCTTCTCATAGGCTTATTAAAAGTATCAAGTTGGGGTATTTGGTAGATGAAAAATTAAATTTCGCATCCAATACTACCCAAAATTTATACTTTTAGTAGACTTGATACTTTTAACAAACCTATCATGAAATAAGACATGAAATAATGTATTTCTAAACACATGTTTTTCATGTCATTTCCATAGAGGGCTCACTCGATAAACCTATGAATGTATTTGTTGAGTATCAAAGAATAAACCCCAATTTAATTTGAAATTTGAAATAACAAGGCAAAACATAGACTATGAAAGTGTTAATTTTGATAGTAAAAGCCTCAAATTAGCCATTCTAAAGTGGAAAATTGGAATCAAAAGTGACAACATAATACTAGGGAATACAAAACATATGCAACCACAAGTTGCAGAAAAAACACAAATGTGTACAAAAAAATATCAACACTATTTCTAATCCACACATTAAACATACTTGTATATAAAACATATGATAGTGTAAATATTCCCTTTGACTATGAACCCTTCCACTTCTATCTATATTTATAAATAAAAAGGAAATTCAAGCTACAAACAATTAGTCATATTTAAAAATAAAAGAAAATTGAAATTATGAGATACTTATATATACAATGACATTTACAAAAGAAATAAAAAAAAAAACTATTAGTTTCTTGGTAGTCAAAGAAATCTTTCACTCGTTCTATTTATTTTTGATCTCATATGCATTTAATTTATAGACAATTTAAATTTAGAAAAATGTATATAACCAAACAACCAAAATAAATTAAAAATGAATTTTGTAGTGATGGATTTACAGTCCATTTAGAATAATCAACGTGCAATGAAAACACTTTGGTCCCGATGAAGCTACATGGGAACTGGAGGATTCCATGAAAGAGGCATACCCTTTCTTGTTCACTGTTGTAATATCCCGCTCTTGTGCGCATTGAGTGAACTTATCCTTGAGGACACTTTCTTGCAAGTGATCCAGATTATTATACTATCGGTCGTTCGATTATGATTATGAGACATTATGTATTGATGATATGTTATTTTGTTGTATTCACATAGACAGGTGCTATTGAATGGTTTCTCCCGATTGTGAAGGACTTTGGACATTGAGGATGCAGAGGCATCGATGAAACCCCTTGGACTCCGGATCGATTCAGGGAGAGGACTGTTGGGTTTGAATTTTATCGATGTGACACTTGTACATATGATTAGATGTTATGATGATTGATTATTTTTGCTAACATGATTCGTTGATGGATGCAGGATGACAATAGCTTGTCGGCCAGACTCACATGTGGAGTATAGGGGTCACGCTGGAAAACCAGAGACTTGAGGGAGAGGTGTGGAAGCAACCTTGACACAACCTACTAGCACTCTCACCGTGGCTTGAAATGTAGGTTAACGATTACCTAGTTCGAGAAGAACCACGATGTCGTGAGGGAAAACTGTGACAGTTGCTCATGATGATTCTAAGGGGCGCACAATAAGGAAGGGACCTTATTCCTTAGAGGCCCTTAGTCTCCCACAATATCACTTGGTAGAGTATTGACTCCAGGTGTTTTTGATGTCTACCAAAGTGAGTCAAGAGTTGAGTGGCACCCTTGGAGAACGTAGTGCGTCCTGAAGGGCACGTCACGCAAGGAAAACATAAAGAGACGAGTGGCACCCTTAGAGCACCTAGTGCGTGTTGAGGGGCACATCACGATTTTAACTGGTAAGTGAATAAACCTAGTCGGCCCTAAAATGAATGATGTGATAAGTAAGATTTAAAAACATTTTTTCCCTAATAAAAATGTTGCCCAACCTAGTGAAATTAAAATCTAGGTCTAAGAAGAACATGCGGTAAAAAAAAAATAATAATAATAATAAATAAACATGTAACAAGAAGGGGGGGGGGGTAAGAAATTCAAATTTATTTATTAAAGTCAAAATTATAATGGAGGATTAAAATTTAAAAAGGGAAATGGTTGTTTTTATCTATTTTTGCTAATTTAATTTTAGATAAAAAGAAAAGAGGATAAATGGGTATTTCATTTACACTTACTAATTTAGTTTTTAATTAAATAAGAAAAAGGGGTAAATGGTTGTTTTATCTACACTTGCTAATTTGATTTTTAGTTAAAAAGGAAAAAGGGGGAAACTTAAAAGAAATAGGAAACTTAAAGAAAAAGGGGGAAACTTAAGAAAAAGGGGAATGTAAAGAAAAAGATGAATGTCTAACTTAGTAAGGAATCTTTCCCTTGGAACTTTCTAATTATGAACTCAAATAGGAATTAAATAAGGCGCAAGTCATTTAAGAAGTGTAAGAGAATTTTCGGACACCAAGGAGCGTTTTTAGGAATGCTTTTAGGTGGGTGAGGGAAATAGGAATAATTAATTATTTAATAAAATTAATTTTCTAGTGCAACTAGGCGATTGGGCGACATGTGTACGAGGGAGGTTTTTCCTAATTAATTAAATGAAAAATGAGTTTAATGAGAATTTGGGAAACTAATTACTTGAAAACTCTATAAAAAGGATGAAAGAGGAGGAGTATGGATCTCATCTTGATGCGTAACGTTACACTGTTGAATTTTTACCTTGATTGAACTTTCTCTTGTGGGAGTTGGGATACCCAGCTCGGGTAACGAGTGGTAGCTTGACCTTGCGAGGCGAGTTGGGTGTTAGCATTTAACTGGTATTGTGTGCATGGCCCCTTTGTGGCTCGGGGGACTCAGTGGGAAGAAGAGTACCCCTAGCGTTGGCTGGGAGGTACCAGTGAGGTCTCATCGGTTGGCAAGCGAGAGCTCGACAAAGTGCGCACGAGACAACAACTTCGGAGCCTTTGCGTTCGGCTAAGGTAAGCCTGTTAAAGTTGTTACCTGTAATGAATTTAATTTACACATGTTAATTTTCTATGCTCGGTTGAAGATTTCATTGCCTTGAATTTTCTGAACCTACTTTCCTATGGTATTTGTAATCCCCTTGCTCGATGTATTCTGGATTGATTTTTCGTGGCGAACCCCACCTATGATTGCATTGACTTCTCTGTGTTTTCTTTCATTGATTAATGCGAAGAAAATTTGTGGTTTATGTTCTGTCCCTTATCCCTTTAGTTATTAGTCCATGCCTGAGCAGTCGACCAGGAGCCCAATCAATGGTTGTCACTTCAGTGTTTAAAGACCTATAGATTCAAATTCCCTGCTTTCCTGTGCATGGATAATAAGTGAAGGATAAATTTCGCCCAGTCATCAAACCCTCACTTACCTCTGTGTTTTTCTCTTGTAATTAATCTCAATTCCTTGTGCCTTCTTGTGCTGAGTATCTCTATAATTTTTTTTTATTCATCTCCGATCGATTAGACTCGACGATTTTGTTTGATTATCTCTACGCTTTATCTCTGTGATTTCTTGGCATTTTACCCAGTCCTTGATTGGTAAACCTCTGCGATTTTATTGACTAATCCCAAAAATTGTTTGGTATCATCATTGTGATTTAATGATGAATCCCAGTGCTTGGTTTGGTACTAATTGCGATTTACCTGTATTGACTACGATGTAAATATTGACTTTTTTTTAAGATGTAGTGGCTGCTATTATAATACATAGTGACTACGATTCTATATACGATACAACGTTTTAAAATAAAATGATTACAAATTTACCCAAGCATTGTTACCTAGCAGAGAGTTCGTTGATAGAGTTTTTATCTCTTTTTTACATGCTTTTACCAGAGATTTTAATTTTGAGCGATTTCACTTTTTGTACACAACAATTTACCCATTTCTTTTACCCATCACTATCCTTACTAGACCGCCTTTACTGTTGGGCAGTGTTTTATTCATTAACCACAATTTTATTTCTGGGTGTTTTTTTATGCATTTAAATTTCACTTTTAACATGTATTTTACACAGTTATTCTTTTGGGCAACGATCCATTCTCCTTAGAGTTTCAATCCCACCTTAAACATAATTGTTAGACAACAATTTGTATGCTGGGTAGTATATGACAACACTTTGAATGACTGTGTTTTCAACCTATGTACGAGAACTAAATCATACATGAATGGAAACAAATTTACACTTTAAATGACTATTTTTTAACGTTTATGTGTATCTAGTTTTTGAAGTCGTTTCTCCTGTTGAAATAACCATTCTAGGCGTTTGGATGGAATTTTTTTTTACTGTTAAATAACCATTGTATGCGGCCAATTCAATTCGTTCTTACCCATTTGTTTTACTCCATTTCTCTTTTCCGAGTTCCTTTTACCCAATAATATTAATTGATGCATTTTGATTTCATTTCTATGTCTGCATTTGATTATTGTCTGCGATTTTCTTGGCGTTTTGCACAGCTAAGGTAGCACCCCCTAGGCGAACTCCTTGGCGTTGACAATGATTCATATTACGCAGATATATCATACAACTCAGCGATATCTATGATTACACAACAATATCGTATTAACTCCGTCTTATTCCATGATTATTGTTGAGCGAATTTCAACGATTATTGATGAGCGATTACAATGATTAAGGTTGAACGAATTATTCAGTTTTTAACTTGTATATGATAGGATACATGTTTCGAATTTTAAGTTCGGTGACCTATATAATAGACAACAACTATCATTTTGGTAGACAACATATTATACAGACGACAATGATCTTTATATAAACAACAATTATTAGATTTGTTAGACAACAATATTAGATATCAATTTTAGTTAGTGACATAATTTTAGACTAAAATACCATTCTTAGATGTCATAATTGTTAGACAACGATTTCCTTATATTGTAGTTATGGGACAACAAATATTGGTTAGCTAGCATTTCCCTTAAATTATAATGTTAAGTAGTGGAATAATTAAAAGATGGCAATGTTGTTAATTCCTGGTTAAAGGACAGAAATATATATATTTATAATTGTTAAATATTTTTAATGTACAACGAAGTTATGAAGCCATTCACACAAAGAAATTTAAATATATTGATAGTGATTTGATGTGTATCGTGTGACTATGAATTTAATAAATACTGACAACAATTTTAATTATTGTGTGACTACGTTTGACATAGATATCGATTTCATTTTATAGTATTTATCAACTGTAATTTATAGACAACAATTTTATATTTCATGTTTCTATATTTACACATGAATATCATATATTTATAGACAACAAGATAAACGATTTACCATCATCTATTAATAGACAAAGATATATAGTTAGTATGTGTTATCATCTTTAGACTTGTTAATGGGCAGTGACATTAATTGTTGACAATAAACATTAATAAACAACAATCTAGGAGCAAATGAATGGTTTAGCATGGTATCCCTACATACTGCTAACTTAATATAATCTGGATTCCTTTCCCTCCTTTTTAAAATGGTCAGGGTAAGGCTCTGTTGATTGTTGTATTCTTATTAATAGATAACATGTGATTGTAGAATGGATTCTCGAGGTAATATTTCATCAATGGCTAAACGCGTCCTTTAAATGATGTATGCAACAATAGAATTTGTTGCGAAATAATTTATTGTTTTGTATGAATGTTATAGTTGTCAGATTCCCTTGCGTCTTGTCGACTTGTTTCTTGGGTGTGGGGGTATAGTATTCTTGTCAGTTAAGTCGGTCTCCTATCGCGTGGGATTCTTCTTGGGTTATTGGTCTAGATATGTTATGTTTCCCCAGGGTTACTGTCACGCCTATCGCCTGGTGACAGAATGACTCATGTTAAGGGGATCATCGCGTGCCTTGATGGGTAGAGGCGAACGATAACCTGGCCGGAGTCTTATGCTTACCGATGTGGACGTCTCTTTCGTTGTAGTGGATGTTGGTTCTTAGTCTGTAATGCCTTAATGCGTTGGGCTTGCGCACCATAGACGTTTCTAGTTACTGGTCGATGAAGTCATTGTGTCAGGTGGTTGATGTTGTCCTTTAGCTTGTAGGCGTTGTCTTGCTTGTGTCGGGCGGGTAGTTTTTTTTATCTATCTTTGATTATTGCATGTTTAGTCCAGTTGCATGACGTGCAAGTGTGCTGAGTCATTGTTGTATGTTTCGTGAATGTGTAAGTTGTGTTCGTCGTCAAGTCATGATGATTACTTATTGTCGTTTATTTTTGTCCTGCTTAAAAAAAATAAAAATAAAAATCACTTGCATTGCGTCGCATGTAGTCATAACGATTGGGGTCGTTACACCTGTCGTATATAGAGATTTTGTGGTAGATAGAACACCGAGGGAGGTGTTCCTTTAAGGGAAGGGGATTGTAAGAACCTTATTTCCCCCAATATATAAATATTACTATTATCATGACCAAGACTATAGGCGAGTTTGAACATTGAAAGACAATGGACCTTTGATAAATTATATAATGTAAATATTTTATTATTAATGCAATATGAAGATCTTGAACTAATGATGAAGGGATGCACTTCATAGGTTACAATGTCATGAGAGGAATGGTGAAAGAGGGAGACTCTCACTTGATGAAATGACCTTTCCAAGATAGTACTCCATAAAAAATTAAAAGGAGTGCGAACCCTTAACCATCCTCTGCCAAAACATTTGATTACAAGTCGAGTTGGTGGTTGGGGAGTCCTTTCGGAAATAAATGAGAGGAATGGGTATAGTCACGTTGGGAATCTCTTGATGCTACCCCCAAGTCTTGGGGAAAGATACATCAAAATAGGGGATAGAGGAGAGGGAATGGGGACAAAGAGACAAAGGGAGAGTGATACACGATTGGGAAAAATACTGAGTAATGGAGAAGGAGAGACATAGAAATCTATGGTTTGATAAGAAATAACAGAGGACCCTCGTTAATTTTTCTAAGAAATTTCCTCTTGACATCATATCCTGGATAGAGGGTGGGTGGTTGTAGCAGTGCATAGTGCAGCCTTTCCTATGGTTGGGTGGAGAGCGACACACCCTTCAATAGTCGCTAACATCTCCTAAAATTTGTAGATAAGTGACTTTCATATATATTTTGTGTGTTGAAAGTAAAATATATAGGATTTCATAGTATGTATGGTAGTCTATGTCTTTATAAAATAACTGCGATTATTTTATCTGTAGATATCTTGTGCAATGAATGTATATATTCGTTTGAATATGTAAACAACTCAAATCTTTGTTATATAATAAGTTGAAATACATGACTCAACATCCCTTCTTATTGTAAGTATCATTATGGCTATTGATATATATGTGTGTGTGTGTGTGTGTGTGTGTGTGTGTGTGCACGCGCACCTCTATGTTGCCATGTTTGGATTTTTGCAACAAATGACACCTTGTGGGATAAGACAAAATAGAGGAACCTTGGGTAGGAAATAGAATTCCTTGGACCTAGGAGGGAGTTCTTGAAAACTCAGAGGTATTGAAAAGGAATGGAGAAAACCCTCATGAAAATTTGGCTAAGTCCTGGACCAGATTGTTAAGCCTGATAAAAACCCTTGTTTTTCCTCAAAGGAATCGTAACCATCGATTTGGCATGGTGGTTAGATCTTGAACATCTATCAGCATAGGGGTAGGATAAAATCTTGACCATTGATCTAGCGAACCATTGCAAATGTCAAGGTGCAATGGAGGCCCGAAAATTTCAGGAGACCATAAATTTCGATCCCGAACTTGGTTTGGGGCATGATGACGGTCGTTGGAAAGATTTTGACAAACAAAAGACAATAACATCCTCAAGAAGAGGTATTGAGATGATTGAAAAAAAAATGAAATTTTAATACTCCATCCCTTAAAATCGTACTTAGAAAGTTGGATGTGTTACAATGACATTAAAAACAAGAGATGCTCAGTGCAATGAAATCCTAAAAAAAACTAAACCAATTAGAAGGAATTAGAAGAGAACTAAACCATGTTGATAAGAAAATATAACAAACTCATGTATAAAACTTAAGAGTCTAAGATAAGAAGTAAAGAAAAGGGATAGAAAGAAAAACCCAAAAACATAAGAGAGGAGTTTGGCAATGTAGGGACAATGTAGTTTAAAGAATCTTCCACAATCAATCGTAAAGAAGACTTACCTCCAATCTTTATCAATATTGACTTACCTCCAATCTTTATAAATATTGATTTAGAGATGTTTAGATTAGCTGTGGTATTTTCAAATATTTGTTGTTTCATAAGTTTTTATATCTTATATTTTGTTAAAGTTGTGCTTTTTTAACACATTTATGTGATACACTAAATACAACTAAATAAATGGTAAAATACCATAGTGTACCCAAATTAATTTGAGTTGAATCCTACCACCTTAAGCGAGAAGGGCTTGCACGATCCGTAGTTTTAATTTAATCAGAAGTCATTGTCCCGGCCTTATCTTGATAAATTATAGATTATCAAGCGTGTCAATGAATCACATATTTATATCTTCAAATGCATTTCAGCACCATGACATTCAATGATTTCACAAGAATCACATATAAGTTATTAAAATTTCGTTTTGTATTTTCACAAAACAAATATGAGAATTTATAGTGAATCTTAAATATTAAATTATTTTTCAATTTTATTATTGGTGAATCAATTTGAACTCTTATTTTAAGAGAGACCGTGGCATTTTTGGAATTGAAGACTTTTTTTAATATCATTATAACAGTGTTAGTACCTTTGATTGAATTATGCTTTTCTTCCTATTCTACTAGTAGTTATCATTAATAATCTACTTTTTTTTTTTTT
>ML777378.1:828073-862728 GCA_009831015.1 Picea engelmannii | reverse complement strand
TGTTATACATGCATAAGTACAATGGATATACATAATGAAAATGACACCAATCCATTGCCGAGATGGGTGACAAAGATAAGAGACAAATGAATGACGCTTTTACATCCTTATCTATCTCAAGGTCTATAATAGAAAGTGAGCAATACTTTGGCTCAAAATTGGGAAAACTATATCTTTAAACTTGAATTCTCTATAATGTTGAGGAATCTAGTCATCAATTCAAGAGCATGGTTTTTTTAGCTTCATCCAAAAACAAACAAGAACATGATGTAAAACCTTTTTGATCCTCCTCCATGCACCATGCAATGCTTTATGATGCTGTATCTATCAATATCCCACATCTACTACCATCACCATCTCCTCTTTAGTTATAAAATCCTCTACAACACAAATCTAATATAAGGAGAAATAAAGAGGTGGAATGATTCACCTATAAACAATCGATGATGCCAACAAAAAATGATCCAACTAAAGGCTCACAATTAATCCAATCTCTTTCCTTTGTTTTGCTATGAAATCCACCCACATCATCTTGGTAGAGAATAGGTATGAGATTTATAGAAAATATGGTCATAAGTTTTGTTATGATATAAATTTATGTGTAGCCAATCTCCACAATTGTTTTTAATGATGTTACTAGTAAGAACTGAAACTACACAGGGAAAATGAAAATCATTCCTCCCAACCACCCAAAATAAACCTAATTAACAAAATAATTTTTAATTACAAAATTTTGGAAATGATTTTTTTTCCAAAAAATATATTTATCAATTAATATTTTTTTTCAAAATTTTGTTTATCTATTCTATTAAATACACTTAAATTAATATTTTTATCAAAATTAATAAAAATACATATAAATTATATATTATTTTATTAAATATTTGTTTACATGTAGTTCATTTTATAAATATTCACGTCGAATATTAAGTATAGATATAATATTTCATTCTTAAAAAAATTGAGTTCTCTTCATGATTCGTCCAAAGACTCAAATAGTTCTGTTCATGATTCTCAACTATTCAAATATACTAAAAAGGACAGTTTAATATTGTTTTCAAGAATCCATTGTTCATGACTGACAATTTAATATCGTTTTCAAAGAATTCATTATTCATGTATGCATCATTGATAAAAAAAAATTATTTTAGGTGAATGTGTATGTATTGATTCAAAAGTTATCATTGATCACAAATATTTTAGGTGAATGTGTATGTATTGATTTAAAATAAAGCGTTAAAAAGTTAAGAAATTTTTTATAAGCGTGCAAAAGTTAAGAAAATTTTTATTATTTTTTCCTTATCATTATTTAAAGGTTTTTGTTATTTATAATTTTGTAATTTACTCAACTATTTGTTGTGATGGGTATATATTGATTGCATTATGTGTGTGATTACTTTAAATTTGGTCGAAATTAGTTGTCGTGTATTTATGTTAAATGGTGTTTGTTTAATTTTATTACGTTTTATCATTTTGCATTGTCACACATTTATTGTATTCTATGCTTTCATGGTAGACTTCTTTTGTTATTGAGATTATGGAGATATTGTTTTTGAAGATCAAAATTTTAATGATTTACTTAGTACCTTTTCATTTTATAATAGGCAATGTTGAACAAAGACATCACAACAAATGTAAGGAAGTTAATTTGATACATCGTATTTACTTGAAAAAGGATCAAGTTGTAGCATCCTTCTCTTGCAAGCACTTGCTATCGACTTATTCTTTGAGGACACCTAAGTGGTCTGGGTATAGTACATGATTGTATATTTCACCTGTGGATCCTTATGATGATGTAGATGATTATGATTTGATGATATTGATATATGCCTATTGACATATGTTATTTACCAGTTTTCCCTGAGTGTGCAGAACACTTCACAGATTGTGGATATAGATGGCATTAATGGACCTCCTTGGACTCCAAATTGAGTCAGGGAGTGGATTGTATTGGTTTGAGTATTTCATTTGTGCAAATGTGAAATATGATTGATTATATATTGTGATGTTGTATATGGATCATTGACAGTGTTTCGTTGATGAATGCATGCTGACGATTGCTTGCTAATCTGACTCACATAAGGAGTAAAGGGACAATGCACATAGACCATATATTGAGGGAAAGGTGTGGCAACGTCTCTGTCACAGCCTACTAGCACTCTCCACGTGGCTTGAATTGTAAGTTAACGATTACCTAGTTCGAGAGGTCCATGGTTTCATTAGGGCAGACTGAGACAGTCGCTGAAAAATATTTCTAAGGGACGTGCAATAAGGCGGGGTCCTTATTCCTTAGAAACCCTTAGTCTCTCACAAGTTTTTTCGAATGGAGTGTTGACTCAAGGGGTTGGACAACTACCAAAACCAGTCAAAGGAGAGTGGTACGCTTGGAGCATGGAGTGCATCTTGAAGGGCATGTCGCATAGTTAAAAATTTGAATCAAAGGCAAGTGGCACCCTTGGAGCACGGAGTGCATCTTGAAGGGCATGTCACGGAATTTAAAACTTGAGTTAATGAATCTAGGTGGCCTAGAAAACTTTGAGTGAACATTAAACCTTGTAAGCATTGCCGGATTAATTAATTAAAGAATGAAGTTAGAAATTGTAACCCAAATAAAGTCTAAGCCTATTCAAATTAAGCGTAAGTCTAAGTTTTGTGAGAATACTAAAACAAAATTATAAATTAAATAAAATAGGAAAGAGGTAAATAAATTTAAGAAAACAAGAAATATGAATTTAACCTAAAGATTGAGTTAGTACACTTATGTGAAAGAAAATACCAAATTAAATGTAAGATAAGAAATGATTAAAGAATGAAAGAATAAGTGCGCACATAGAAGATAATCTAGAGTCTAACCACCACTAGTTTAACTAGGAGAAGACTCCTATTTTAACTCAACTTAGATTTAGTAAGGTGTCAGTGATTAATTGAAAATAAGGGGAATAAAGAGACAACTAGGAGTGATTTTATGAGCGCTTTTATGAAGGGTGAGGGAAATTGACTTTTATAAAATTAAATTGTGGATTTACTTGTGCAACTAAGGGAAAGGGTGACAAGTGTATGGGGAAGTAATTCTTAATTAATTATTGAAAAAGTGAATTAAATGTGCAAGTGGCAGCTGTCATTAAGGAAACTCCTATAAAACAAATGTGGAAAAGGGAAAAGGGATCACACAGGTTATGGGTAAAGTTATGCTGCAGAAATTTTGACTGGTATTAATTGTGAGAGTTGGGATACCCAACTTGGGAGAGAGTGGTGGCTCTATCTTGCAAGGCGAGCTGGGAGCTAGAGGATTTCTAGTTGTGCGTGTGCGTGGCCCCATTCCGGCTTGGGGGATAAGGGGGAAAAAGAGTACCCCTAAAATTGGCTGAGAGGTCTCTAGATTAACAGAGGAAAGAAAAGACACGACACAAGTTTTCCATTGGAGCACATCTCCAAATTTAAATCTTTTGGTTATGGTATTTAGTCTTTTCAATATTTTTCTTATTGATAATCATGTTAGGAGAATTCGATCAAATCTAATGATATTGGTATATTACCGTATGCTTTGTATGTACATGTTAGTTTATAGTAGGAATGATCCATTCTTGTTGAAGTAATTATGTGCGAAAACATGAATATCTTATGGAAAACAATATTATTAGTTCACCTTATTGCAATTCCAGATCATTTATTTAATTTTACGCATATTTGTAGTATCCCTATGATCCTGAGATGACACCAAGAAGGAATCGAATCCTATACCTTCTTCCATACAAATTCTCCTCATTTGATTATAGTCAAAGGTTTCAATCTTGGCCATTCCAGATCTTCCCGTTGTGGCCTTAGTAACCTACCCCAACGCCAGAGTTTGGATGCTCGATCTAGTCTTATGACTGACGTGCCATTTGTATGCAGCCCCATCCGAGGGCGGATACTTGTTAAACTTCACTGCTTAAATCTCTGAGTAAGTATTTTAGTTAAGAGCCCTTTTATTATCTCCTGCTGACTGCTGATAGCTCTTAAGAACCATAGTAAGGAGGATACGTAACTGGTGGTCTAAATTAAATGCGTTGGAGACATCCTTGTAAGGACCTTAACACCCCATAACTCTTACGACAAATCTTTAGTTCAAGGTTTCCCTACATATTTAGTATGGAATGAGATTCGACTCTCTTGGTAACATAAGTAGCTTGAATGTGATTACCCAGACCAAACTTTTGATTCTCTTGAGTTCTCTCATATTGTAAAAGATTGGGTCTTCCCTTTTTAAATTAAATTGGATTTTTAATTTAGCTTTGGAGTTCTCTTATATTGTGAAATATTGTGTCTTCCTTTCTAGAATTTAAATTGGATTTTTAATTTAGCTTGAGTTCTCTTATATAGTAAAAAAAGATTTGTCATCCTTTTAAATTTCAATTGGATTTTAAGATAGCTTGAGTTCTTGTATAACGCAGTCAATAGTTTGGTTATTGACTCATGACTTATTACCTACTTTAAGGTTAGATAGAAAAATCTTTTATGGAATAACCCTTAGTAGTACCTTCCTCGAGAAGCTAAATATACTCTCTTAGTTTATCATAAATGGAGAGAAGATTTAATTACTAAGAGATTTTCATCAATATAACATTTGGATATAGTAATAGAAGAATATAACTGCATTTTCTAGTTGTGGCTCATTTAAATAAAGTTAGGAGCTTGGTTTTAGGTTGGTAAGTTTAATGAGGAAATTATCTTACTATGGGTCATGTGTGATGATGTATAACTTCTTAAATGGATATTTAGGCAGCTTTGTCTTCTAATAATTCAATGTAAGTAGGATCTTCTTATAAGTAACTTGTGAATGGCTACGAGATGGTATTAATTTCTTACTGTACCACTTCATTTAGATGAGACATTCTAATGACATGCTTATTTATTTGCACTCTTGATTTATCTATCTTATGAAATATCCCTTCACTACCTTACACACATTGTTGCTTGCAATATGATAAAGTTTAGTAGAATACCATGTTGCTCCATTAAATTGAGGTGATATATGATTGATTAAGTAATTGGGTTGCTTTGTGCTTTGGAATAATGATCATGTGTAATGATTAAATAATTACATTTCATTGCACCATGGAGTAAATGTTGATATGTAATGATTAAATGATTAGACCTCTTTTGCGTCATGGAATAAAATTTGATGATTATTCTTACTTGCCTTGAATAATGTTTGATGTATGAAGTGTAAAGTACTTAGCTTACTCTTGCACCATGAATAATTAATGATTAACATTGATTGATTGATTATAATTGTTTTTCAGCTTGATTGGATCCGTGGGTTTTAGACACCTCCTTGTTCCTCAGAACAGTCGCCAGCCCTAAGACCTTAAATGGTCAAAATCAATCGGGTGAATCATGGGCTTGAGTGTTGCTTATGTGTCTTGGAGGTCCTAACCATCCAGGATAGGTTGGCCAGGTAGTTCTTTAAATGATCAGTGACATGGTTGTTCAGTTATTGTATTTTTTATTCAGGAGTGTGATGTGTTGAATCGCGTTGCTAATTATGTTTATGTGTTTATTTGTTTATCCAATGCTTATACATTTATGTTTATGAATTATGTGAGGATGTTATTTCCCTAATGCTAAAAATAAGAAAAATAAATTTACCGGTTGTACTTTGCTATTCGTTGATGTAACGGAGGGTCCGTTACACAAGTTAAATACACAATGTATAAGAAAAATAGCTTTAGATCCTAGTGTCGTTATCATGCTTCAGAAATCATTATAATATATTTTTTGTGAATTTGGATCATTTTATTGCTACAATAACCTATATGATATCGATAGAAATTTGATTGGGTAGAAATCAATTTTAATCAACTTAAGAAAATTAACCAACAATATGGAAAAGTTGATGTTTGTTGACCAAAATTGGTCACCTATATTTTCCCACTCTTTGATTAATAAAAACAATTGATATCATAAGATGAAAATTTTTGAACTATTATAAGTTCATTGTGTATCCCTTAGTCTCAGCTTTGCCACACATTTTTAGGATCTAAAATCCAAGCTCGTATGCTCAAGATATCCATGTTTAGAGTTTAAGTAGAAAAGGGTGCATTTTTTCATGTGGAATAAGGTTAATTGTTCATAAGCATTTTTAATTTATTTTTTTTCCGGGACCAAGACCCATGATCTTATTATTAAATTTTGGGTTCAAAACCTATAAAATATTATATATGTGGGAACCCACCATACTCTTCACTTCTCCCCGTATCCTTATCTCTCCATCCTTTCTCCTCCTTTACCTCCTTACCTTCCCCTCACCCATACCTAGATCATTTTTAGTTCTCGGACTCACAGACTCACTTACCCCCTCACTTCCCTCACTCCCTTACCCCACGAGTCCACAAACTACATTTCTCACCCCCCTCACTTCTGCTCCCCTCAAATTACCCCCTCACTTAAATTCTCATCCCACACCCCTCACCTACTCCACTCCCTTTACTCACTCCCTAACTCTATACTTATATTAATTTTAAACTTTCCCAGACTCAAAGACTCACCTTCACCCATACCCCCTCACCTCCCTCACTCCCTCACCCCGTGAGTCCACTTCCTACAAACTACCTCATCCTATGTCACCCCCTCACCTCTACTCCCCTCATTTCTTCCCTTCCCTAACTTCCCACTCCCTCTCCTCTCTCATGAATCCCTCCCATACTTAAAATATGTCTGGAAATATATTTATTTAAATTTCATAACCAATATGATTGTCACACTTGGAATCCAATAATATCATGACACTTGGCAGCATGGAATGGTGCCACATAGTGATTAAAGAATGGTGCCACATGACGGTGAAGGAATGGTGCCACATGATAGTTAATTTATGATTACACATGGCATAAAGAGAATCCAACCGAGTTCTGACACATGGAAATGACTAAGAATGACTCATCATGGTGACTGGGCATGAGGTGGATGGTGATAGGGTTATAATATTATTATTTTGTTCATCGACATTCTAAGGATCGAACTCTATGGTACCTATACTCTCCTCTTCTTCCACATAAGAGACATGAAGAGATTTTGTATATATGTATTCAAAACGTAAAATTTCCCATGCATGTGGGTTGTGTTTCACACTAAAAGTCAAATTCTGAACTGAAGGAGGGTGAATCCAATATTAAGGGCCCACATTTTCCCAATACATTTGATCGACAATGGCCGAGTCACAAGCTTCTGAACGCCATATATTGAGCTACGAGTGTGAGGATTGCACAAAATTTATACCGTTGAAAATTTATTTCGATGAAGAAGATGGTGGTATAGGTTTCAAGGGATGAAATTCACTACATTCTCCCTAGAAATTAAAATATCAGTCGGGTTCATTTTTAATGGGCCTCCATGACAAATTAACTTCATGAACTCATATCTTGATATCCAGGTGACAAATTTGTGTAAACTTTATATCATTGGAAATGTAAGACAATGAATATCACATCTCAAGTGATTTCCATGGATAAAAGGTTGAATATAACTTCCATAAAATTAAAACACAGTCCCCCTCTTTAAAATGACTATTAATTGAATTTTGAAAAAAAATAAAATTATTTAAGAAACTTTTATTAAAAAAGGAAAGGGACCTGTTTTGAATATGCGTATATTAATGATGTATTTTCATTGATGATTTCTTAATGAGTCTTTAATTAAAGAGAATACTTCAATAAAAGAATTGTATGGGAAATTCAAGCAAGGAAAAAACCCTAACTACTCAAGTAGTTAGAAGATCTCATTTTAAAAGGAGAAGGAGGGATTCATCAAAGGTGGGGAATAATTAGAATTATCAAAGTGGCAGGGAAAAATATCAGAGGAAGAATAAAATTCAATGATGAGTACATAACCAAGCTTATGATCAAGGAAAATAGATCTCTGTCTTCTCGACTCTTTCTCTTCTTCTACACCATTTCTCATAGATTTATGCTTAAATCTCTGAATTGGGAACAAGGATGAGTTCTCGAGTGTTCTTCTTGTATTATTCTAAAGAATTTTTCTTATAACAAAGTTACCAACTTAACGAGAACTGTGACCTCAAAGCGAAAACTCTGGCCCAAAAAAACATATTTTTGCATTAAAAACATGAAAATCAACCCCCAAATCAAAAAGTGGTGCTACCAGTAACACCACTTTTTCAACTGGGGTCAAAATTACAACATTTTAAAACATGACCTTCAAAACTCAAACAATAGCTTAGAAAAAACTTAAAATCAACACCTAAATAAAAAAATGATGTTACATGAAGTTTTTTTTTCTTCAAAATGTTATAATTTTAGATAGTTTGAAATCGTGTTTTTAGCACTTGGTACCATTAAAACCAAAACCTCAAAATCAACCATCAAATTGAAAAGTACTGCTACTGGTAGCACCCACTCTAAAATAGGGGTATTAAAATGACACATTTTTATAAAGTGATAAAAGAAATCATCATACTTTAATCAAAATCATAAAATCAACCCTTAAGTGATTACTTTTAAAATCTTAGTTTATCACTCCAAGTACAAGGTAATGCATAATTCCATGGAAGTATCACACTGTACTTTAAAAATTCAACATCACTTTTTAATATTTTTTTACTTTTAATAAAAAAGGTAGATACAAGTTACATTGAATGAAACATAAATTATTTCTTAAAAGTATTGTTATATTGTCCATATTGATTGGATGAAGATGCACATGATCCATACTCTTCTGTATTGTCGATGAATGCACCATCTGAGTCTACATGCATGCCCAACCTTTCAGATGTTAAAATCCTTTTAGATTTACAACTAGGTTCAACAGAATCCCATCTTGCATTTATTTCTTGTGGAAACAACCTCTTTATAATCTTTGTTTTCTTGGAGCAAAGAGTTCCTCTCTTTGTCAAATTGAAGCCACAAACATGTCAATGTCATGTAATTTTAAGAGGTCAGTGCGATGATGAGTTGTATTTTGACCCTTTATTTTTCTCTTTCTATTAACATGTTTCTTAATCACCATATCTGGCTTGTACACACCATTGAATTGGTGTGTACCTATTGCATACCAATGCACTTCAATTGCAATAACATCTTCATTTTATTTCTCAATATTTATAACCTTTGAAATCCAGAATGGATAACCATGTGGATCTTCAGTCGCTAAGACTGAAATCATGCTACCCTCCTTAATATATTGTACTGAATCCCTTTAAGGGTCTTCCATGGCTTCACATTGTGCACGTGACCTTCGTGAACCAATACACATTTATCTTTCCTCTGCTTGTGTAAACACAATAACACCTTGAGATTCTTTTTGTTCAATAATGTTTCTTTCTTCTGATTCATTTGGCATATTTTATGGCCAATGAAATGAAGTCTTCAAAAATGTATCTTCATTTGTTGAGCTTGAAATTATGTCACTTTGACTACTAAAAAAACACTCCCACCAAATAGAATCAACAAAATCAAAGTGCTCATATGTATCTTTAATAGAATTTTCTATTTCTTCCAAGCATTAAAAATAATCGACATCTCTATTACGCCTCTGTGCATTATGGATTTCAACAACTGATTGTAAAAACAATAACTTTGATGAAAATGTTGGACGATCTAGAATGAACTTAAAAAATTCTTAACCCGATGAAGGCCCCCATTTTGCAGTAGTTGAATAATTTGTTCCCCATATATGTGTTTTCCCATCAACTTTTTTGAAACAAAATTGATGTTGGAAGCTAATGTCATTACATTGCTCAATACATTTTTCTTCATGATGCGATCCCTAGGTAAATCTTCGCATGTCAACAATTTCTTCTAAAATATGAAAAAACGGCTCTTGAATATATGCTTTCTTAATACATTAAATCAATGATGGTAGGATTCCAACATTGTTCCTCATCAATGTTATTGAAAATGAATGAACATTTGATCAATATGATCATGAGTGTGTCCAACAAGAAGGAAACCAAATTTCACCTTTTGAAATATTCCCAGTTCAACAAGCATGCTTATATAACCAAATACATTTTTTATTTTATTTTCACGACTAGTGTTGTCCAACTGTAGATAGAGAAATTGAGGAAGATTTCCATATCAGTGAGTGAGCACATGATGAATTATGGTGATGGTCAGATTTTCATCATTGTGAATATTTGGAGCTATGAAGTAAACCCTTGGACATATTTTTCCATTGAAAACTATAAAACCAACCAAGTGAAACTGAATGAAATTGTCTTCCTGTAAACTTTTTGGTGTATGAACACAATGTGGTAAATGTGTCTTCTTTTGGTCGATGTCATAAATTATCATACCTAAATATTTGTTTGGAGCATGATAAAACTTCTTCCGATGTGTGTACAAATTTTTCCTTTCACTTGATTGTTACATCAACACCTAAATAAAAACTTAAAATCAACACCTAAATAAAAAAATGATGTTACATGAAGATTTTTTTTTCAAAATATTAAAATTTTAGATAATTTGAAATCGTGTTTTTAGCAGTCGGTACCATTAAAACCAAAACCTCAAAATCAACCATCAAATTGAAAATTACTGCTACTCATAGCATCCATTCTAAAATTGGGGTATTAAAATGACACATTTTTATAAAGTGATAAAATAAATCATCATTACTTTAAACAAAATCATAAAATCAACCCTTAAGTGCTTACTTTTAAATCTTAGTTTATCACTCCAAGTAAAAGGTAATGCATAATGCCATGGAAATATCACACTGTACTTTAAAAGTTCGACATCACTTTTTAATATTTTTTTACTTTTAATAAAAAAAGTAAATACAAGTTACATTGAATGAAACATAAATTATTTCTTAAAAGTATTGTTATATTGTCCATATTGATTGGATGAATATGCACATGATCCATACTCTTCTCTGTTTTTGATGAATGCACCATCTGAGTCTACATGCATGCCCAACCTTTCAAATGTTAAAATCCTTTTAGATTTACAACTAGGTTCAACAGACTCTCATCTTGCATTTATTTATTGTGGAAACAACCCCTTGATAATCTTTGTTGTCTTGGAGTGAAGAGTTCCTCTCTTTGTCAAATTGAAGTCATAAACAAGTATGTCAATGTCATCTAAGTTTAAGAGGTCAGTGTGACGATGAGTTGTATTTTGACCCTTTATTTTTGTCTTTCTATTGACATGTTTCTCAATCACCATATATGGCTTGTACACACCATTGAATTGGTGTGTACCTATTGCATACCAATGCACTTCAATTGCAATAACATCTTCATTTTATTTCTCAATATTTGTAACCTCTGCAATCCATAATGGATAACCATGTGGATCTTCAGTCTCTAAAACTACAATAATGGTACCCTCCTTAATATATTGTACTGAACCCCTTTAAGGTCTTCCATGGCTTCACATTGTGCACGTGACCTTCATGAACCAATACACATTCTCTTTCCTCTACTTCTGTAAGCGCAATAACACCTTGAGATTCTTGTTGTTCAACAATGTTTCTTTCTTCTTATTCATTTGACATATTTTATGGCCAATGAAATGGAGTCTTCAAAAATGTATCTTCATTTGTTGAGCTTGAAATTATATCACTTTGACTACTAAAAAAACACTCCCACCAAATAGAAACAACAACATCAAAGTACTCATATGTATCTTTAATAGACTTTTTTATTTCTTCCAAGCATTAAGAATAATCTACATCTCTATTATGCCTACGTGCATTATGGATTTCAACAACTAATTGTAAAAACAATAACTTTGATGAAAATGTTGGACGATCTAGAATGAACTTAAAAAATGCTAAACCCGATGAAGGCCCCCATTCTGCAGTAGTTGAATAATTATTTCCCCATATATGTGTTTTACCATCAACTTTTTTGAAACAAAATTGATGTTGGAAGCTAAAGTCATTAAGTTCCTCAATAAATTTTTCGTCATGATGCGATCCCTAGATAAATCTTCGCATGTCAACAATTTCTTCTAAAATATGAAAAACTAGCTCTTGAATGTATGCTTTCTTAAGGCATTAAATCAATGATGGTAGAATTCCAACATTTTTCCTCTTCAATGTTACTAAAAATGAATGAACATTTGATCAATATGATCATGAGTGTTTCCAACAAGAAGGAAACTAAATTTCACCTTTTGAAATATTCCCAGTTCAACAAGTATGCTTATATATCCAAAAACAATTTGTTTTTTATTTTCACGACTAGTGTTGTCCAACTGTAGATAGAGAACTTGAGGAATATTTCCATATCAGTGAGTGAACACATGATGAATTATGGTGATGGTCAGATTTGCATCATTGTGAATATTTGGAGCTATGAAGTAAACCCTTGGACACATTTTTTCATTGAAAACCATAAAACCCACCAAGTGAAACTGAATGAAATTGTCTTCCTGTAAACTTTTTGGTGTACAAAAACAATGTGGTAGATGTGGTTTCTTCTGGTCGATGCCATCAATTATCATAACTAAACATTTGTTTGGAGCATGATAACACTTCTTCCGATGTTTGTACAAATTTTTACTTTCACTTGATTGTCGATTATGATGTTATTGAAGTGCTTTGATTATGGAATCTGCACATGACATAAAATGAAAATATTGATCATATGTTTTCATAGTTGATAACTATCCAATTAAAAAAAAATAGTAAATACATACTTTTTACTTCCCCTTTAGATTTATCTCTTCTTTATTTAAGAATAACACATATAATGCAAATCCCCTTCCTCGACTTCTTAGGAATATGGACATTGTTGAATTGTTTCTTTCATATTCTTGTAAAATATGCATATGTAATAATATTACCATTTCCTTCAACACCTTCAACATATCCTTTGTACAAGTTGTAGATTTCTCTCCTTGAGAAATTATCTAGAATATGTATTGTGTCTCTATGTGGAATACACTCTCCATATTTGCAAAAGAAGTCATGCATCCATGAGAATGTAGTTTTTGTTAATGGACCACTCTCTCGTCCATGATGTACCTTTGAATAAAATGAAGGATCGTTTTCTAACCTTTTCTAGATTCTTGATAGATGAAGATTACCAATTGAGTGAATTTTTTTGAAATCCTTTATGCAAAGTAAAATATTCTCAATGCGATAATCATATCTTGTCTTGGTGGATATCATGCACCCCATCAAATATGAATTTTTCATGCTCTTATTCATTGAAGAATATGACTTCCTTTTATTTAAGGCATACATGTAGTCCATGATTTTCAAAAAAAATATTTGAGAACATTCACTTGAAATCAATTCACATTTGGAAATTGATTTAGTGAGAAATTATTTCCTAGACCTTGTATAACTAGAATGATTTGGATTGATATAAAAAGGTCTTGTCCTAGTCCTAGAAACAATGTTTCTTTGCAATGTCTCCACTATTTTGTCATCCTCACTGGAAGGATTTTCCTCATCACTAGAAGGAATATCAAGAAAAAAATTGTCAGGAGACTGAACAAGAGAATGTCGATCACCTTGATTTTTTGTAGTTGAATGATTGAGAACATGATATTCATACCTAGCTCCATCATTATCTTCATTTATAATCTCATTGATGAGAGGAATATTAAAATCACTATAAAAATGATTACCATCCTCACCAATGTCATTGGATCTTCCATGAAAATATTCACTTGAAGGAGAATCATCATCACCCTTAAGATTATCAATTCCATTAAGATCCTCACTTGGAGAAATTTTTCCATTATCCTCATCGGTACCTTGAATATCCTCATTAGGAGGAAAATCATCATCAACATTGTATTCACCATTGATACAATCATCTTCACTGCTTTCAAAATCCCCACTTGAGGAAAACTCTTCCTCATCCTACTTAGTGCCTTGAAAATCTTCATCAGTATCTTGAAAATCCTCACTTGGAGGAAAATCCTCATCATCAAACATTGTTGGCTCTAAATTTCTCACTCGGGAAAGAGTGTCCACTAATGGCATAATCATCTTCACTACTTTGAAAATCCCCACTTGAGGGAAATTCTTCATCATCTTCGTTATTGGCTTGAAAATCCTCACTTGGACGAAAATATTCATTATCCTCATCTTTACCATGAAAATCCTCACTTGGAGGAAAATCATCATCACCAACATTGATTCCTTTAAATTCCTCACTCATGAAAGACTGTCCACCATTTCCATAATCATCATGACTACTTTTAAAATCCCCACTTGGGGGGGAATTCTTGATCATCCTCATTCCTTCCTTGGAAATACTCACTAGGAGGAAAATCTTCATCAGTACCTTCAAAATCCTCACTTGCAGAAAAATCATCATCACCAACATTGCTTTCTTTAAATTCCTCACTCGGGAAGGAGTGTCCACCATTTTCATAATCATCTTCACTGCTTTTAAAATTTCCACTTGAGGGAAATTCTTCATCATATTCATTGGTGCCTTGGAAATATTCATCGGTACCTTGAAAATCATCACTTTGAGGAAAATTATCATCCCAATGATTTAAACGTTGATCATAGTCTCCACTTTGATGAACATTTTGATTATTTTCATTTCTATTAAAATGCAAAATAGATTGATCACCATCATATTACCCCTGTTTATCATCGGTACCTTCAAAGTCCTCTGATTTAGGACTTTCTTGAGGAAAATGTTTAATAAAATTGCTTTCACTATGATCAAACCTCTAACTAGCTGAAAAATATGATGCCCCACTTGCATTACAAACATTGCCATCACATTTGCTAGTACCAAAAGAAGAGGTATGCAAACAATTTCTTGATGCCTAAGAAATAAAATCTTCTTTATTTGATTAAGCCATCACTTCGCACTAAGAACATAGAATGATACAAATGATCACCCTGTGAATGAAAATCTTATAACTTGAAGAATGACTTTTTCCCTCTAAACTGCGCCCCCCCAAAAAAATTTCCCTCCAAAATTTGCCCCCAATTTTTTCCTTTTATTAATTTCCCTTCAAAATTAAAAAAAAACTTTTACTCTTTTATTTCGTTATTTTCTTGTTAATTACAAAATTTTTCATGTTTTTTTATTTATCCCACATTCATTAAACATAACGATGATCCATATAATTTTAGGTATATATGTAGACAATCTTCTTCATTTTTATTTATCCCACATTTGTTATACTAACAATAATTTATATCATTTGTGTTATATATACAAAGTCTTGTTTTTTTCTTTTTACATTGCATGAAATCTTGGGAAGTATTCATTAAATAATTTGGAGCAAGCTACAAGGGAGAAACATCGAGAAGACATTCGAGGAGAATCTAGCATTTCATAGGTTAGTTACTTTTTAAATTTTTACCATTTACCAAAAGAACATTTATAAGATCATATTTGAATCATATAAGGTTTTTTCATGCAAAAATTATAAAAAACGTCAACTTGTTTAGATGTTTTCTAATTTTTTTTAAAAACATTACAACTTTAAAAAAAATGAGACCTTTTTGAAAGAAATTTTAACAAAAGTTAATATTTTTCGAAAAAAAAGAGGGAAAAAAGGTAAATTTAGGTATATTTTTTAGAAAAATTTACTCTTTTTATTGTTTTTTACTGAAAATTGTATAGTTTTGTCCCATTGTGGATACTCGAAGGAATGCCCTTCCCATGCAGGACCATGATTTTGCTTAGGGGACGCTCAGGACGATGCCTAACATTTCCCCGGCCTATCGACGGTCAAGTCACGTCGAACATGGCCGTGACTTGGCCGCCACAGGGTTGGGGTGATGTTGGGCATTTCCATAGCCCCCACTATGGCCAAAACATGATCGCATGGCCCCATGCAACTGTACCTTTGTCACGGTAGGAACTAGAGAGATGCCCATCATCACCCCAGCCTTGTATCCAAGCCCTGGGAGCATCGAGGGGCTTAGCTGTGAGGTATGGGGAGATGTCAGGCATTATCGCAATCCCCACTGCATCCAAGGGATGGTAATGTGGGAGCCACGTGACTATGCCTTAGCTGTGGTGGGGGATGGGGCGATGTTGGGTTGGGGACCATCCCAAGGGATTGGCCATGGGGGTTATTGACATAGGGGAAGACCTAGGGTTTAACGCTTCAACAACGCACCAACAAAACCCTAACTACCAGCCCTTTCGGCAACACCTGTGAAGCAGACGAAGTCTCACCCGAGGTAGAGGAAGGGGGGGTTACAGGACTCGGGTTTCTGTAACCAATATGGGACACATATATGTGATTATAACACTTCTACATAGTACTTAACAACAATGTGCATCAATCTATTAGTCTTATTCACATCGCAGATCAAACCCTAAGTACAGATCGACGCAATAAAAATGACAAAATACAGTTCACACTTAGCAACATAAATTAGATCTAACACATTCAACATGAATAAATCATTAATAATTCATAGATCTATCTACCATACATAACCATCAATGCCTTAAGAAGATCCAGACCATACACATCATAACATAAGGAAAACCATCAACACATGATATACGTGGTTCACCCCAGTATGGGGCTACGTCCACCAACTACTTCTTCTTCTTTATTAGGCTTCAATATCTTACATTCTTCTGTTCCTGCACACTAAGTCGCAGAGCCAAGCTTTGCACGGGACATGTGATTTGTGCACTAAGCACCAGATCCACCTTCCCAAAATCAAGTCAAGATAGAGAGCCAACTCCTCTAATAAGCATAGAGCCTTACATACACAGTCTATTGCACAAAGCAACTGAGAATTATTTTCCTCTTGCATTTAGCCAATTAAACACCTTCTACCACTACTCATTTTTACAATCTTATTCTTATTTATACTTTTACATTTACAAAAATGCCTAATCATGCGTAAACCCATGGGTCGACATCCCATACCCATTACAAAAATCTAAGAACCCCATGTTGGGTCCATAAATCCCACAAAAAAAGTGAGATCCCATGATCTTAGCTCCGCCTGGGTGATCCATCTTCGACCAGCCTGTCGAAGTCCAAAAAGTGGTCAAACCTGACCAAGATTTCCTCAAAACTTGGTCTAGGGCCAACAGGCCCCCAACACTCACCTGTGACTCGTCCCGAGTCACTCAGATCTGGGCAACATTGCTTCGAAGGCCTCGAGCTTAGCTTGAGCTGCCTCGACTTGCTATTTCACCTGAGCTTCCTGCTCAGTAAACTCCTGGATCATTTGATCTGTAACGGGCATTCTTCTGTTGTCGGAACCACTTGGTCCAGTTGCGAACCTTGTCCTTCGATCTATTCAAACACCGCGAAGGTTTCATCCTGCACCGGTTGTAGCCTCTGGGTGACTTCTATTACTCTTCCTTGGATGGAAGTATTCTGCTAATGGACCACACGTTGTTCTTGTGATCTCTTCATTATCTCGACAGCAGTTAGTGACTTCATCTGTTCTTGAATTGACAATGCCTGTTGTTGTGCCTCCTATAGTTGCGCTTCCAACTTCCTAAGCTTTCGATATTCTATGAGGCGTTTGTAGGTCTGCGCGCTTTTGTCTCTCATCTGTTTACATTATGAGTCGAGGTCCCAGATCCTTCCAACTACGTTGTTAGTGGCTTCCTCCCTCTGGTCGCGCAGTTCCTATAGAGTGCTTGGTACTTCTTCGATATCCAACTTTGTTACCCTTGCTTGAAGTTGTTGGATGGCCTCAACGAGCTTCATCACTTGAACTTCGACTGCCTCATGTTCCTCTTGTGCCAAGCCCAACACAGAGCGAAGTAATCTTCTCACCACTTATTTGATCATAGTCTTATCTGTGAGAAGATGGTTATTTTCCCTCTGTATCTTTGCTTTTTCCTCCTTGAGAATTGCTTGAAACTCATCCTTCTCAGTTTCATAAGAAGTTACAGAGTACCGCGCAACTATTAATTTCTCTAAGATTTCCTCTTTCTCTTTCTTTAGGGATTTTGTAGCCTTTTCCTTTTCCTCTTGGAATCGCTGAAGTTGAGCCTCTGTTGCATATGAAAGTCTTCAAATTTGGGCTGGCTCATCGCCCAACTTTATAATCTCCGACAAGGAGGACGCAATAGGTACTGCGCGGATAACGTGAATAGCTTGTTGTATCTCCTTCAGCTCCTTCTCTACCTTTACATACAACTCTTCCTGCTTTGATCCATATCTCTCCAAGAGATCTTCGGGTGCATCCTCCATCGCTGGAGGATGCACCCGAAGATCTCTTGGAGAGATATCATCTTCTGTGAGCATAGCCTCTAGCTGGGGCTTACTGGCACAGGTCTTGTTTCTTGTTGAAGTTTTATGCGGAGAAACCTTCCTCTTTTTCGATGTTTTTGTCTCAGTAGGGGAATACTTTGGTGGTGTAACTTCATCTTATCCTTTCTTTTCTCCCTCTTCCCCTCCTACTTATTAATTTACTTCATCTTCTCCTCCTCCTGCGGGTGAGCCAGGTCTACTTTCTTCCGAGGTTCATTCCTCCTCATCAGTCTTTATGTTCTGAACTTCCTCCTTTTTCTTTTTCTTCTTCGTACTGGTCTGTCCTGCATGGTCGAACCGTGTGACCAAGGGGCTTCTGATGATGTCAGGGTTGGAGAGTTCTTCATCATCAACTAGTACCAGGAACTTTGTCGGCTAGTCCTTGGTGATATGCTACATGTCTTCATCGGTCAGCTTGTAATAGGACTCTAGTTCTTCTTTTCTCTCATCCCTATGCACAGTGATATACATAAAGTGTGGATCTGCATAGAACTTAGCTAGCGGTCTGTACTGGTGCAAGGTACGCGATGTCATGTGTGGGAACGACTTGATTGCAACCTTCAGTTATTGATAGTAGGCATGGAACACTGCATTCAACTTCCATTTCTTCGACATGTCATTCATATACCATAAGGTTGAGAACTTCGCGACCAATGGCTCTGACGGTTCAATCTATAGAAAAGTCGATCCCTCCAGCATTTGTCAAGAGACAAATGCGATCAACACAAGCAACCAGATGAAATGGAACTCGTATCCATGATCCTGCGCTTTGCGACAGTCTTTCTCAAGCTCGTTGATGAGGTAGCTCGACTAATTCATCTGCATCGCATTTACCTGAGAGGTCCACCATGATCCCGGTGACCTGTGTGGGGTGTTTCTTTCTAACGAGCTTCCCAACTATGAGTTGGAAAGATAGGCACACTTCACCATCCTGGATGGAGGCTACCTTGTAGACTTGCTTTCCCTTTTCATCTTTTCCATATGCCTCCTTAATGCGCTATGCTAGGGAGCGATCTAAAGTATTCCCTGGGTAGAACTAATGAGGGTTGGGTCCCTGCATGCTCAATATTGTAATCCGATGGATCAGTTCCGGATCCACAGTAATGCGCCTTCCAAACCACATATATCCGCCATGATAGCACGACAATAGGAGTTTAACGAAAGAATTAACCTCCTGATGTCGACCAAAATGAGGGATCTTCATGACGTTCAGTATTGTGGACTGTGCAATCTCCTTAATCCAAGGCTGGGAGACTATGCAAGGCCTCTTCCTAGTTGTCTTCATCAAATATCTATGCGACGTGAGCATGACGTGGTTCTTTCTGCATCCAAGGTTGAAATCATTGTTCTTCAATGCTAGGATCTGTCCTAACTGAGTTCCAACTACGCGTATTCCCTTCGGAATGTACATGGTGATCAAAGTGTACTCGAAGTCTCGTGGAATGTTGTCACAATTAACCACGCCAGTGAAAGGCGGGATATAATCTGGTAAGACCGACGAGATCTGCTTCACATTATCCAGATTGTCGCAATGCTTAATTCGCTTCTCAGTCGCGGGGTTGACATGTTTCGAACATCGTCCAGTCGAAGGGGAAGCCTGAAGTCCCCTGGTCAACGATTCCTTTAATCCCTCAGACATAGCTTTATCATCCATAAACTTCTTCAGAACCTCTTCGACGGATTTCTCTAGCTCAGTGCGCTCGACCAACATTCTCACTGTTAACAAATAGGTCGAGGTAGGTGAACAGATAGCGGGGTAAAAAACATATGGAGAGGTTTGATAGCATAGCTCGACACACACAATCACTTCATTTCTTGTCTCAAATAATCACTTGTAGCAAAAAGTGGTCCAACCGCAATGTCCGACGAGTTAAATAAGCGAGCGTCGTAACGGGTTCCTCCAATCGACAAGAATGACTCAATCAATGTGAATTTGTCCATTATGGCACGGTCTCAATGTATAACAACGATCTATCCACCCATAAATGCATTTACTAGCCATTTTAGAGTGTCATTCTAATGGTTGGGGTGCCTCCAATGGTCATATAGCTTCGCTAGGGCGAAGACCCATTCTACGCGGTTCTGTTGTTCTGGCAAGGTTCAAATCCTGCAAACCCGCCTCCTGGGAAGTTCCAATTTGTGAAATCTTCCATATGTTCTCTGTAACTTCCTGTAGCTTTTCCGACTTAGCCTTCTTCTTACTGATCTTCCTTTCCTTCTTTCCTATGATCTGGATCTCTCTAAATGTTTCTGGATTTCTCTTTCCATTTGTACTCTTATCTTCTCCTAGCGAAGTGACCTCACACTACTGATGTGCTCTCAAATGGTTTAAAGTTAATATCCCTTCTCTTACTATTTCCTGGGTGGATATACTTCTTTCTTGTATGGATAATTCCTTCAAACCTTCGTGCGTTCTTTCAACCTCGACAGTTAATTCTCTTGCCTTCTGTTGCTTCGACTCAACTTCTCGTTAATCTATCAATTGATCTAGTTTTCTAGCTATGAAATCCCTTAGTTTTTGTTTTTTCTTTTCTGTAGCTTCTTCCTCTGATTTCCTTCTGATCTGATCTTTCTCAATCTAATTATTACCTAGAAAGTGGGGGAAGGGGGCATTGTTATCAACAAGCTTAATGACTTCAAATTTCTCTTCAGTCGATGTTCCATGACTGATAATAGGTACATTAGTAAATATTCCACATAGGGTTATCATCTTTCATTTAAGCAAGCCTATTCTTCCCAATGAAGGTATCAAAATAGGTTTCCCCAAAAATTTCCTAGTGCTTTCTGTCATAATATTCACTTGTGTCTCCTCATCTAGGACATAGTCTATGTCGAAGTCTCCTATTCTTATATCTATGTGTTGTTTTTCCTTCAAGATCTCTGATAAACTGACATATTTGTGATCATTCATTGTTTTAATTAACTGTACTAATGTAGTCTGAACTCCCTCTGATCCTTTCTCTTTCTGATCTTCTAACAGGCTCTCATTCTCTTGACTCATGTTCATTTGTTCAACTTTAGCAATCATCGTTGGGAAATCCTCAACTTCATGACCAACAATTTTACAACAAAGACATATAGGAGCTACACCAGGGAATTCCTTAGCAAGATGTCCCGGTCTTCTACAGTTATAACATAATTTTGATCCTCTCTTTCTCTTGTATGTTTCCAACCTCTCCTGTACTATGCACTAGGATCACAGTGTTGGACCTGCAATCTGCAAAAATTCTTTCTAGGTTTCTGCATCCACTTATTAGTCCAAAAGTTATTTCTCTGCATAGGAATAACATATCTTTCTCTATTTCTATCAATTTTTTTCAGATCATTTCTTTCTTCTAACCGTACCCTATCTTTCAGACTAGGACAAAATCTATCAAACATACCTAGATTCATTCTTTCAAAAAAAAAAAAATTACTTATCTTATTCTATCAAAGCACAAACATTTACCTCTTTCAAGATCTTACCTCTTTTCTTTGGATCAGGTTTCTTTCTTAGCACAAATATTTGCAAGTCAAGTAGAATATTGTGTACTACAACAACAATAGATCTACGCATAGATCTTCTCTTTTCTTTACTTTATTTCCCAACAATCACAGTTTCAAGTCTCTGCAACAGAACCATTTGTTGGCACAGGAGCAGACCCAGGGTTCAACGCTTCAACATCACACCAACAAAACCCTAACTACAGGCCCTTTCGGCAACACCTGCGAAGAAAGCGAAGTCTCACTTGAGGTAGAGGCAGAGGAGGTTATAGGACTCAGGTGTCTATAACCAAGATAGCACACAGATCTATGATTATAACACTTCTACAGAGTACTTAAGAATAATGTGCATCAATCTATTAGTCTTATTCACATTGCAGATCAAACCCTAAGTACAGATTGATGTAGTAACAATGACAACATACACTTTGCACTTAGCAACATAAATTATATATAACACATTCAACATGAATAAAGCACTAAGCATTCATATATCTATCTACCATACATGAACATCAATGCATTAAGCAGATTCAGAGCATAAACATCATAACATAAAGAAAACCATCAACACATGATATATGTGATTCACCCCAGTGTGGGGCTACATCCACCAACTACTTCTTCTTCTTTATTAGGCTTCAATATATTACATTATTCTTCTCCTGTGCACTAAGTCGCAGAGCCAAGCTTCGCACCAGACAGGTGATTTGTGCACTAAGCACCAGATCCACCTTCCCAAAATCAGGTCAAGGCACAAAGCCAACTCCTCTAACAAGCACAAAGATTTACATACACATTCTGTTGCACAAATCAACTGAGAACTAATTTCCTCTTTGACTTAGCCAATTACACACTTTCTACCACTACTCATTCTTACAATCTTATTCTTATTTATACTTTTACATTTACAAAAAGGCCTAATCATGGGTAAACCCATGGGTCGACATCCCATACCCGTTACAAAACCCTAATTACCACATGTTGGGTCCACAAAGCCCAAAAAACAAGTGAGATCCCACGATCTCAGCTCTGCCTTGGTGCCCCATCTTCGACCAGCCTGTCGAAGTCCAAAAAGTGGTTAAACCTGACCAAAATTTCCTCAAAACTTAGTCGAGGGCCAACATGGGCCAGCCCCATGATGACTAAGTGATATCCCTCCCATGGGGATAGGGTGTTTTGGGGCATTTCCTATCTCCCACCATGTCCAAGGCAGGGTCATGTGACCCCACACAACTGTTCCTTAGCCGCGGTGGGGCTGGGGTCACGCCTGACATTGCCCCAACCCTACACCCAAGCTATGGACACTCTTAGGGGCTTGGCCATGAGGGATGTGGAGATGTTGGGCATTGCTCCAATCCCCAAGGCATGGTTGTGTGGGATACACACGACCATTAATTGGTGGCAAGGGGCTAGCCCCGCAGCCAAGCCTTGGGCGTGCCCACAACTTGGTTGTGAGGGATTCCCCCCCGCGACCAAGCCTTGGGCACTTCCATGGAATGGTGGCGGGGATATTTGGGGAAATTCTCTACATCGCTTTAGCCCCTGTAATCCAAGGCTTGGTATTAGAATCACCCTAGTAACTCCATGGTTCAATGTTTTTTTAATTTTTTTAACTTAGTTCTTATAGTCAATGTTTTTATTTATTTATTATAATGTAAAATGCCTAATTTTTTTTTCACATAGGAAAAATGGAAGGAAAGAGATTATATATGAATATATCTGGATCATGACCTGTAATAATGGCATCCAAAATTGCAAATGGTACCTCCATGAATGCTAGGAAACAAATTGATAGCACAACACCTTATCTATCAAGGGAAATGAAGAATGTTAGAGAGTGGAAATCTATGGAAGCTAAAAACGAACTGGAATATTCTTGGTTTGTTAAATACAATCAAGGAAACAATGGAACATCTATATTTGTATTGTGTGAGTTTGAACATGTGAAAGGAAATTATCAGGAACTTGGCTTGTTACGAGATATATGTTTGGTGCTAGACACATATATTTTTTATGCACTCGTCAAACAAGGAAGGATTATATCAAGATTAGATAGTGTTTGAAATTGATCAATTATAAAAAGGATGAATGTTTTACAAAATTATGTGCATATTTCTATCCCCATTTTGTGGGATAACTAAGGAGATCATGTCTCAAGTCCCTCAAGTTGCAGATATGGAGTGTCGAGATACTTCATGACCAACAATGTCCACATATACATATAGAATCCCACACTTTTGATCCATTGTCAGCATGTCCACCACACCATCTTATGGAAGGAAAAAGGGTCTTTCTCCATGTGGTACAAGTCAGGTGTTGTGGCATGAAATCACCCTAATATTTAAGGCATTTAATAATGTTGTATTTGAGCTACTTTTGATTATAGAGTGCCTGCTTGGAAATTATACCTTTGACCCTGTTTCACCTTGGTGAGTGTCATATATTTTACTAGTGGGTGGACAGCCTTTGGGAAAGGTTTGTTACTCGGGGTCCCTTGAGGGATTATCGTACCATTCCCAATCATACTTACCACTTTCCAGTCATTACATTCCCATCATATTTCACTCTTCTAGGTCCTTTGACTTTAGTGACCCAAGAAATTCATGTACCTCATTCCATGGGAAGAAGGGGCTAAAGTCCAAGAGGGAGTGTTGTTGGATAAAAAATGTAAATCATATATATATGTGTGTGTGTGTGTGTGTGTGTGTGTGTGTGTGTATCTTCAAGATGCTTCACCTAGGGATCCCCCGTGAAAGCAATGAAATGATTCTCTGTAAGAAAAGGGGGACCTAAAAGAATAATTGATAATGAATGCTTAAGTGGTTAGTTGGGGGATAGGAAATATCATCACAGGTAGGACTATCATGATCATGGGTATCTAGCGGTATGAAATTACCATCATCTAGTCACCAAGCTAGGGTAGTGGATCTCAGTTACATAATTGAGAGAAGGGGGGACTCATCACCATCCAACCTTATCATTTTTTCAAGTTATTTAGAGTGACATTGTCTTTATCTAGACACCATTCTAGGACATTCACCTTCAACTCGTTTCTTAAAACATTAAATAAACAAAGAATGGAAAGAAGATGGGCTTGGAAAAACTGCATTGCAAACGAAGGTGCCACACACCCTTTACAAAGGCACCCATGAATGAGACAATATGAGCCCTTGTTTGTCAAGAAACATCAACGACTTATGAAGTCTAAACTCCTTACACCTCATCATCATTTACATGACCTTGAAAGGCCATCCTTGGGATCATCCCCTACTGGAGGGATTTGGTTTACCCAATATGACTCCTATGACACCCCTCCCATACTTAAACTTGGTCAATTGTATATGGTTTTAAGCATTTGTTTAATTTGATAAGGTAGTTTTGATGCACATTTTTAGGTGCCTTGATTATTAGACATGGTTTACACTTGTCATGATATATTTGACTTGGGATCTTTGGAGGGTGTACCTTTTTATCTTGTAGGACCTTGTTGGTGGGAATGTTTGGAGGAGAAAGCCTAGCTTGGGCTCCCATGGGGCTTCAAGCCCACAGGTTGTATTCAAAGGGTCTGCATGTTGGATGATAGAGATGTACCTTTGGAGGCCTAGACGAAATCAAGGATGACATGACCTAGCCCTCACATGCCAAACTTTTTTCCTAGGAGAGGAAAAACATCATCATTTTTAGGCTTGACGTCACCTAGAGGGATAGGGTTTGGTGGTGATGGTGTTGCTTGATGAAATGTGGAAAATTTTGAAGGAAGGAAGACTTAAGACCATCAAGAGAGGAATTGGATGAGTGATAAGTGGCCTTTGGAGGCCTAGCCATGCATCTACCTACCCAACGACTTCTTCAAAGTGCCAAAACATCCCCTAAAGGGGTGGCATCTCCTTGTTCTAAGGTTTCTTTTGTGTAAAAGTGACCTTTAAAGTGCATTGTTTAATATTATTTTGTTGCAAGGGGTAAGATAATGTTTGTGGACCCCTTATCTTATGTTTTACCCTTGCTAATGTGTAAAAACTATGTGATAGACAAATTGTATAAATAGAGATCATGAAACCTCATTTTGAATCATAACTCTCCCATTGTGAAGAGCTAAGGACTGGAAATTTCACTACCCTTGAGGATTTTTTTCTATCTTGTGCTATGATATGGTTTTTCTTTGGTTATATACTTGATGATGATGATGTGCTAGCTCTTGGAGGTCATTTTCTAGTTATTTTGGTGGTGTATCTCAACACGTTATTGTTTATCTTATTTCTATTGGATTGGTAAGGCTTTTTACTTGTTTCTATCATTTGTAATTCAAGCTCAAGGTTGATTTTTCTAAATCTAAGTAGGAAGTATAAGCGCATACACCACTACTTTAGATCCACCATATTTTTAAGCATAAAATTATTGTTTTGCAATGGTTTTTTAAGGAAGTATAAGAACATAAACCCCTTATTTTTAAACCCTATCTAGGTTCCTTTCCTTGGGGAATAAGAGAATTTGTACCCCCAAGGAGGTAGTAGCTCTAGCTCTTTCCTTTTGACCCCATTAACCGATAATTAAAGGCACTTTTTGTTGCATTGGAGAAATAAAAGTTGCATTGGTAAATGTGGAAATTTCATGTTTTGATGTTCTTCCACTTGGAGATTGTTCCTTGAGCCCTAAGCTATATTTCCTAATTGAGGTGTCCTGTTTCACCCACTAAAAATTTTTGTTGTTACAAAACTAACCTATATTCATTAGAGTTTCATAAATATAACTCTCTAACCCTAGATAACTTCTAAACTAACCCTAGGAATTAGATATAAATTTTCCCTAACAAACTACTAACCCTAGCGAACTTTTTGACCTAGTTTAATGTGATTTTCATTGGCTGATTTTTCTGTTATAAGGCTTGGTTTTCTATAGACATAAGTTTGATAAATATCGTGCTGCATTTAAATTTTTATGACAACCTTATTTTTATGCTAAAGCATTTCTATATCATTGTTGAGTTTAACTAGTCTTTACTAGCTTGTCTCGTTCTTATTCAATTGGACTTTTAACACTTATTTTGAATCCCTTATTATATTTCATATGTTGATATATATCACTAATTATTTATTCAATTAGGGGAAACAAGATTAAATTGATTTTCCACCTAACATATTACAAGTATAATTGGTTTTCATTGAGTCTTCGACATGTATTATTCTCTCAATAGATCACTCAAAGAATTGATAACCATAAACCTTTCCCAAGACTCATTTTCAAGTTCCCTTTACCATTTAGAATTGAAATTTAGTTGCATCCATCCATATATTTCATTTTCCATTTCAAACCCCCTTAGGGTCATCGAGATCCCCCCCTTGAGGTTACTACCTCACCTCTAAATTGATCATGGGATCACCTTCCTAAGGTGGCAGTGGGTAGGTGCTCTCTAATTCATCGCCAATTGGTGGTTGGGTTAGGATTTTCTCAACCTACAACTTGTGCGATAACACATCCATGATTGATGACATTGAGAAAGACAATGTAAGTTTTTTTTTATTTTTATTTTTGTATCTTTTATTATTTTTAGTATCATGTAAAAATTTTAATTTTATTTAACATGAAAATATTATATTTTATTTTTATAGGATTTTGTTGAACGACTTTCACATATGTTAGTGGGGATTTACTCTACAAAGAACAATATCGTGGATGTCATCAATGCTTTTCATATTGAAAAGACACAAGAAGGAAGGAAAAATAAAAAAGAGTAACATAGGTTGAAGCTACAAGAGTAGACAGAGAAGAACATAAAATAAGAAAGAAAAGTCCCCATTCTAGAAATCATAAAAGGGTTACATTTGAAAATGAGGAAACTCCGAATGCATATTTTGTTGATATTAGTCCCAAATAGGTTATCACTCCTTCTCGAAAAAATAATAAACAAGATAAATGAAAAATAGTGATGGCCGATGATGAATCCATTCCTATTGATTATGAAGAAATTTTTGATTTAGATGAAACACATTTAAATCATAAGAGGAAGAAAACAATTTTTTTTTTATGATGTTCAAGAAGCCATCGTTATCTATGAGTATTCTAATGAAATTCCTAAAGTTAGCAGAGAAATAATAATGCCAGGTGTTGATATAGAGAATGGTATTAGGAAAACAACACAAAATTCCATTCGAAATAGATTGAGGACGACGAAATTAGTTGATGATTGCCATACATTTTAGTTGAATGTGAAGCAGCTTTATAAACCCACATAAGGGAAAGAAAAATACAAAATTAGAAAACCACATCACTTGCATATTCACAATTTGAAAGAATTGATTAGGTACAATCCATATGCATGTGTGGTTGACTACCTAGTTCTTGTTGATCCAATGGAAGTTCCTAGGAGGGAAGAATTTGATAGATCAAAATGTTTTGACTACAAATATTACGTGATTGGAGGAAATCATTAGATGTAGATTCTAGAAGAGAATTGATGCAAGAATATCCCAATAATCCTCTTTTTGAGACAGTGAAATGCATAATTTATGTTGGTTTAACAAATTTAGAAGAAAAGTTATTGGAATGGGATCATAACACATACAATGAGTATAGAACGTCCATGAATTTCATTCAAAGGGTGAGATTTATCCATAATTAGTTTTTTTTAAATATGTTTTGGGGAGAGATCAAATGTTGATGCCAAGTTTTGGAAGCAATGTTGTATGGAAATATGATTCCCACTTGATGATAAAAATGCAAAAAAAAAGAATCGCAAAGGAAGAGATTTATTTAGAGTTGTGGATAGCTATTTTCAATTGGGATTTAGAACTAGACATGTATGAGATTTGATAGATGCGATCTTCACCCTATGGGAAAATATTAGTATAAAAAATCAGAGAGTTAAGAAGGCTAAACCATTAATATGTTGCACAAGTAAGACAAGTCTTGAAATAAAACATTTCTAGATGATATGACTATAACACTTTGTAGAACAATACAAGGAGTGAAGGATGAGAAACTTATTATAGCTATATTATCACGTGTAAGGTAGGGTGAATTGTCAATGGAAGAAATTTGTGATGAATTTAAAAAGTAAGTTTGTTGAGTTATTTTTGTTTATGTTAGGACATGAAAATTGATTTTTTCAATTTAACAAATTAATGTTTTAAGTATTTTATTATATATACATAGATTATTTTAGGGGTTAAATTTCACAGATGGGCTAATTCTCCATGTTTTTTCCCAAAAATGATTAGCCAATTTCCATTTTTTCTAAAAATGATTCTCCCAAATTCCATGGCACAAAATTATTTTACCTTAAAAATCGCCAAAATTTTCTAGAAACTATATAAAATCCTTAGAAAATTGAATATTTTTACAAAAATATTGCCAAACATTTTACATTTTTCATATTAAGGACTAGTCAGATTGGCCCATGTTTCTACATTTTAATACTAATTTCGATTCTTAAAATTATCCTTGTATATATATCATTATACGATTATTATTTTTTATTATTTAGCCACAAGGTGTATATGAGAATACAAGAGAAAATGTTCAATATGTTGAATGAAGAAACTTGGGATGATGTTAAATTCAACTATCCAAATTCAAGCTCTACATTAGTATTGAAACAATTTTTTGTTGCATTAAAAAATGTATGTTGATTTGTTACATTCATATTATTCGTTTGTAAATTAGTTTATTTATATTTTAATAGGTATAGATATATAACTATATGTTTGTTTGTTTCATTAAAGACACCAAAGAAGAATGCAGATGGAGTACCTAAAACCTTCAAAAATTTTATTCAAAAAGTCAAGTTTGAAAGAGAAAGAAGGAGACGTGTTCAAACTGTTGAACATGATGACACCCTTGATATCTACATTTAGAATGGGATCAACATTGTTCAGTATAAAGTGATATTAGGTGATTGTGAAAAACTTGCAAATATTGTTCCTAAGAAAAAATACTCCCTATTTATTGTGGATATCCCTCATGGTTATAATATCAAAACCAATGGGTATTATACTGAACCTTATACTTACCAAGATTTCAATAAAGTGGTTATGGGATTTATGGAAGTCACAACATCACCATTTTGGATATTTCTGGTATTTCATTCAAACACACAATAAATATTAGTACAATCAATCTTCAAGGGAAAAGAAAAGACAAGGATGTTTATTTAGTAAGACATTGAAAGTGTATGTTTAACAATTAAGATTAGAATTTTTTTATTAATTCACAAGTTTATTGAATTTGCACTTATTTGTGTTATAGGAACAATCCTAATATTCAGAGCTCCAATAGAGAACCATTTAAACGTTATTTTGAGTGTATACATCTTGCAACCTAGTAAAAAAATTATTCTTATAATTATATTCTAGTCAATGTAAAGGATGGAGAGAATCATAGAATTTTATTGATATACAATTCCATGGTGAGAAAGCTAACATACGAGGAAAATGATTTGAAAAGAGAAATGGTTAACATTTATTAAAAACCACAAGAATTAATTAATTATCTTATAGATACATTTTCAAATGAAAGAGATTGGGTTTTGGATTTGTTCTCGGGTTCAGGTAAGAATTATGGTCTAACATTTATGAAATCATACTTCAATCTTATATTATTTTTAATTTAAGCATTTTTACAATATTTAACATGAATATTTATTTTGTATTTGGTGATTAGATACAACATTAGCGTATTGCTCATAGAAATGAAGAAATTGCAAAGACATTAAAAGTGACCCAATGCAGTGCAATTTTATTCAACAAAGAAATAATGTGATTCCAACTCTTCCAGATGAAATGCAAGAAGTTGTCTTGAGGAAAGGCGATTTTATTGAATCAAAGGTGGAAAAAATGTCAAAGAAACCTCAAGGACCATTAAGAGGAATGATTGGAAAGGATCACTTTGGGGAACTTGCAGATATCAAAGACCCAATAGAAGAGAAAAATGACACAATGGAAGCACACAATGATGTCGAAGAAGATGATAATGTGTCTGTTGAGAATGATGAATTTGGGATATTTGATATTGTTGATTAGTTTTAAGATTCCCTTGAAGATGATGCTCAATTTTGCAAATTTTTGATGAGCTATAACTATAATGTTTTGACTTTCAAATTTTAAAATAAGAATGAATATGTTTTTATTGTTGTTTTATGATGAATCTTTTTATTGTTTTCTTTTTCCTTTTATTTGTATGTGAATTACTATACTAGGAAAAATTGTATTAATTGTTGTCATTTTTTTACTTCAAATGTATAAAAATATGGAAAACAAATGTTATTTTTTTATAAAATGTTCACTTTTTTGGTTCAATTATGTCCATAAAAATGTTTTATTTGACATGTTATTTTAAATGAATAGGTAACAAAATGTAAAAGTTTTTTATTATATATGGTTGTAAAATGTATATTTGTTTGCTAAATGTTCAAAAATAGTTTTTATTTAACTACAATTATTTTCTATGTATTGAAGTAAGGTAAACAATGTGTTAAAAATGATGTTTTCCACTATATTTGAAAAGTATGGAACATTAAATTAATTAAGGAGACATGTTTATATGAAAAATCGTAATTTAAAAAAATTAAATGGTAAAAAATATATCTAAGATTAAAAGAAGCATGGAAAAATTACTAAAAACAATGTTGAAACAAAATTTGAAAAATTTGAAAATAGATGAAGAATAAGCATTTAAAAAAATAATGTGAAAATATTGTGGATCGAAAAATTTAAAATATCAAAAAACCACCTAAAAAGGGAGGGGGAGTGCTATCAGTAGCACCATTTTTAAAAACAAGGTAAAAATTGTGACCCCCCCGAAAAATGAGAACTTTGTAGAGTTCTCATTAAGTTTGTACCACCATATACATGTTTGTCAACGATTTTGTAATGAAGAACATTTTTTATTAATAAACTCCGCAAAGAATTGCTTCGGGGTTGATTTCGATTGTATCTTGTAACTTTGAGTCTTAAGTACGAGGTATTTGAGATTGACCTATCAAATACTCTTTTGAAATTCTTTGATATGATCAATTTATTCTCTCTTATTTCTCATGAAGAAGATATGGATGTATTTCTATGTAATTAATGAAGACTGTGTATGTGATGTTGATCACAAAGAAATTTTGATGTTGAAGCCCTCCTTCAATCTTTCCTTATTTTAAAGAGATTTCTTATTGCACACAAAGATTAGACCAGGATGCCCAAAGGAGTTGGATCCAATGGTGGAAAGGGAGAAGTTTTTCACCGTTGGGAAATGTTCAATTCCCATGAGGGATTTACCTGGAGCCATGGGGGAACCTTGAGGTAGTGGTCAAATGTGTGGTTGCACCCAAAGATACTATATTAAATGGTATCATGACCTGTGCACACATAAGTGGATCAAACACCACCCCCATGTCCTTCAAATTTTCAAGTCTAAAGGGACTGGATCCAGTGGTGGTAAGCCAGGAGTTTTTCACCATTGGGAAAGGTTCAATTCTTGCGAGGGATTTACCTGGAGCCATGGGGGCACCTTGAGGCAGTGGTCGAATGTGTGTTTGCACCCAGAGATACTATATTAAATGGTATCATGACCCGTGCACACATAAGTGGATCAAATCCCACCCCCATGTCCTTCAACTATGCAGCCCGCGGGGGTGTAGACCGATTGGCATGTGCCGTGTAAATGGAAGGAAATGTAAAAAGGAGGTCTCATGTTCGATTCTTAGCCTGATTTACCCGTGCCCCATGCTTGCAGAATTTGTGGACGCACCTAGAGATTATAGAGGTAGAAGACAATAATCTACCCCATGTCATGTGAATACAAGAATCACGAGTTGCCAATTCCGCCAATCACACACAAAAAATATTAGACCAAGATATTGAAGAACCATTTGTTTGAATAAATTCAATCATTAAAGATCTAGGGTTTGCTTCCTTAGCATTCTACTAATCCAAGATATTCAAGTTATATCTTTTAGCTAAATAGGAGTATCACCTCTCTAAAAAAGAAGGGGGGTTCATATCCTCATGAGGATGTCATTTCATTCCTGATGAATTCAATCATCAACAATGATGTGTTGATTATTAGAAAATTTATGAATGATACATGAAAACAAAAATTGATTACTTGTAAAACACACAATAAGATAGTTGATGAAAATTTCACTCAAAGACACCTAAATGGGGTGATAGAGATGGGAGTTCACAAGGATGACGTCTGTCTAACTATGGAAGTGAAATTTTCTTAGTGTGAGGACTATGAATGAATGAAGGAGATGGTGGGGGATGATGGGATCCATAATGGGTTGTGCAAGAAACTAGAGTGTAAATTCCAATGATGGGTTCATTTTGGTACTCATAGCATCATGATTTTATTGAGAGAATAATGCATGAGGAAATGAGGAACATGCTAAAAATTTCATATTGTATGGATCTAGCCTCGACATTTACAATGATCTTTAAATTACACATGGGGCAGATATTGATATTAAGAAATAGATTTTTCTTCTCATGAATTTGTTATTGGGTAGCAATGTTCTACAACATCAAGTTTCAATAATTCAAAGGGGGCTCTCTGAATTGTGACTTGCGATCACATCCTATGGGTATCAGGTTCTCCCCCCTAAAATCATTTGAACATACATAACATGTTAAGATAACATGAAAAAGGCATACCGAACATGGGGAAAATAGTCACAGTAGGTACAGAGGCTGACCAAGGAAATGTAGAGTTGGGATGGTGACAAAGGAAACAACAACAACCTACCATAGCATATTTTAGGAGGATGTAAAAAGGGTAATGAGGGAAATTAAGGATAGAAAGAGAAAAGAGAGAAGCATGACCCACACTATTCAAATTGTTAAGGAAAATTTGGAATGGATTTGAAACATTGACCTTTTGAGGAATAGGGATACTGAACTCTTGAACATGGTGGAAATATAAAAGCAAATGAAGACTCATGGACATGATTGTAACACCCCTATTTCCCCTAGTTTGAAAAAATAACTATTATCATGACCAAGACTATAAACAAGCCTATTATGTGAACATTGAAAGACAATGTAGATTTGATAAATTCTATAATGTAAATATTTGATTATTAATGCAACAAGCAGATGTTGAAATAATACTGAAGTGATGGCCTTCACAGGTTATAATTCCATGATAGGAATAATGAAAGAGGGAGACGCTCACTAGTTTCAAGGACCCTACCAAGATAGTACTCCGCCGAAAAGTAAAAGGAGTGCAAAATTGTTGATTAAGGTTGGTTGTCATTGATGTCAACCCTTGAAGAAAGACCCATAGAACAAAGCTTTGGGTAATGGACCCAATAGTGTTTGATGTAAATATGACTCATTTTTTCATGGTTGATAAGAAGTAAATATGGATGAACTCCAAAGTGGTCCCCTTATGGTGAAAGCCCTCACGGGAAGACGCTTTGTGGAGTAAGAGAACACATGCTTAATTGTGGAATAATGAGATGAAGGAAAGTGAATTTGTCAGGAAAAATATCCTATATGGATATTGCTTGTCATGTCATTTCCGGTGGTATGTGGAACGTCACATAATTCCTCACGGTTAGAGAGTTATGGCCATGAGAAGTTGGAGACCCCGGGTTTGGGTAATGGACCCAAGTTTGTTTGATGGGTAACGGTATGATTTATGATATATTTTCAGATAATACTATTCTATATGGATAGTACATGTCATGTGATTTCTGGTGGTATGTAGAACGTCACATAACTCCTCACGGTTTGAGAGTTATGGCCTTACGAAGTTGGAGGACCCTGATATGTCATCTAGAAGCCCCAAAAGGTCAGAGTAATCAAAGTGGTTTAAGAGATTTTAAAAGGTAAATAATAAAGTGAAGTGATGAGTGTATTATAACTCAAATTGAATAAAAAATAAATTATTTCAATAATAAATTTAATGGAGAAATTAGAAGTGGACCCAACCCTAAAATAAGGAAAGTGGGCCAAGTGACCTAGAAGATGTTTTTAAGGAAGCTACTTGGAGAGTATAAATAAGAGG
>ML777378.1:781005-815016 GCA_009831015.1 Picea engelmannii | reverse complement strand
AAAGTGGGCCAAGTGACCTAGAAGATGTTTTTAAGGAAGCTACTTGGAGAGTATAAATAAGAGGAAAGGCTCTCTCATTTGAATCACACTTGAGAATATTGAATATCTATATGTGTCTAAGGTAACCAAGGATATCTAAACTGGAATTCTGAGTGAAGGTGAAGAAAAGATGGCCGAAATGCAAGGAAGGATAAACTCTTTTGATGGTGCTTTCCGAGGTATGTTATTTACAGGTCATCTCACCATTTTCGCTATAACTTTTTTTCTATAATGATTCAGATCTTGAAATTTCTATGAAAGTGAGAAAACATATCAAAGTATCTGTGGTAAAAAATTCATCTTCTGGGTCGTTGTATTTTGGGAGTTACACTCCGTGGAAAATAGGGTTTGTGGCCAGTCTTGAAACTAGTCAAAATCAGGTGTTTTAGGTAAAAACGTCATAACTTATTCATAATAGATCCAAATTTAGTGAGACAAAATGTCTTGGTTAGGGTACAGTCTTTCATATGTTTTGTAATAGTTTCAAATCAATTCATCAAGTATTTTGTGTGGGGCACGCTCTACAAGGTCGCTCTCTAGAATAAGACAAAATTCAGCAAGGTGTGCCATTTTTGCTATAACTCCTTTTCTGAGAGGTTCCAAGTAGTGAAACTTGGAGGAATTGCATAAAACACACTGAAGAAAATTGTATATCAGTTTCAGGTATTTATACATTACAGGTTCAAAGTTATGATTACTTCAAGTCAAGGTTGTTGACTAATCCAAAACTAGTCTTGTGAGACTAAAGAAAAGTTTGATGAAAATGCTAGTCTCTTGTTATTAAAGTTAAGGAAGGTTTGCAGGAATGTGATCATATACACCAGGTCTATTACAGAGATACAAATCATATTTGGATGATGAAAATTATGAGGGCTTTTGGTTGTGGTACATGTTGAGTACATGGTTGAGACAAGTAGTTGATGAGTTGGCGCACATACATGAGGTGTATAGTTGATGATGTTGGTACATATTGATGATTCATAGTTGATGAGTAGTTGACACAAGATTGGAACATACAAGATTGGAACATACTTGGTACATGGTTGGATGCAATTGTTTATGGTACAGGTTGATTACAGGTTGGTGCATGGTTGATGCACTTGTTTATGGTATAGGTTGATGCATGGTTCAGATTTATTGGTACAGGTTTACAGTGGTATATCTCACAGTGATAGTGTGACAGTGGTTCCATCATTCTACTTCTACTTCAGGGTGGCATGACGGCACAAGGACAGGTGGTTGTAGCCGGAGAACATTGGGGGTTGTAGCCTCCTTCTGGTTGTAGCCAAAGATTTGGGGAGTTGGAGCTTCCCTCAGGTTGTAGCCTGAGAAACTAGGGGGTTGGAGCCTCCTTCTAGTTGCAGTTGGAAAACAAAGGAAGTTGGTGCTTCCAATGAATGTAATTCTTCAAGACATATAAGAAAAAACATTCTGTGGTTTTCTCCCGATTTGGGTTTCCACGTAAAACACTAGTGTAATGTGTATGTGTGTGATTGTTTATTTATTACTGCTCATTATTGGATAATAATTCTACATTGATATAACATTTGAAGAAAAAGGATTATAATTATGCTATTATTGATTCACCCCCCCTCTCAATAATCCAACAATAGATTTGATAAATTCTATAATGTAAATATTTGATTATTAATGTAACAGGAGGATGTTGAACTACTACTGAAGCGATGGCCTTCACAGGTTACAATTCCATGATAGGAATGATGAAAGAGGTAGACACTCACTAGTTTCAAGGACCCTACCAAGATAGTACTCTGCCAAAAAGTAAAAGGAGTGCAAAACTTGAACTGTCCTCTGCCCAAAAGTTTGATTACTAGTCAAGCCGGTGGTTGGGGAGTCCTCTTGGAAATAAATAAGAGGAATGGGAATATTCCCATTGGGAAGCTTGTGACACTACCTTGAAGTATTGGGAAAATATGCATGAAAAAGGGGAATAAAGGACAAGGAAGGGGGAAAAAGAGATAGAGGGAGAGAGACACAAGGCTGGAAAAAAGCATGAGAATCGAGGAAGGAGAGACATATAACTCTCTAGTTTGAGAATAAATAATAGAGGACCTTGGTTAATTTTACTGAGAAATTTCCTCATGATATCGTATCCTGGCTCGTGGGTGGCTGGTTGTAGAAGTGCATAGTGCATCCTTGCCTATGGTTGGGTGGAGAGAGAAACACCCTTCAATAGTCATTGGCATATCCTAAAATTTGTAGATAAGTAAATTTCATATATATATTGTGTGTTGAAAGGAAAATATATAGGCTTGCATGGTATGTATGGTAGACTTCGTCTTTAGAAAATAGCTTCCAATATTTTATTAGTAAAAATCTTGGGCAATGAATGTGTATATTCGTTGGAATATGTAAATAACTCAAATGTATGTTATATAGTAATTTGAAAGATGAATCATCACCCCTTATTATTGTGATTGTCATTATGGCTATTAATATTTATATATATGAGTGCACATGTGTGTTGCCATTTTTGGATTCTTGCGACAAAGGACTCCTTGCAAGATAAGATGAAACAAAGGCATCTTGGGTAGGAAATGGAATTCCTTGGACCGAGGTGAGATTTCTTGAAAACTCATAGGTATTGAAAAGGACTGGAGAAAACGCTCGTGAAAATATAGCTCAGTCTTGGACCAGACTCTTAAGGCTGAGAAAAATCCTTGTTTTTCCTTGGAGGAATCATAATTGTCAATTTGGCATGGCAGTTAGATTTTGACCCTTTATTGATGTAGAGGCACGATTAAATATCGACCATCTATATGGAGAGATAATAGATCCCCCACCGTCCATCATAGGGTGTTATTCGAAGTAAGTCGTGGAGATAGGATTCGATGAGAAGACTCTGAGGGGAGATATGGACCATTAATTAGATCAGGGGTGAGATTTGATCTTGGTCATCGATCCCATGAAATACAATAATCCTAGCCATATTTGGATGACTTCATTCGAAGTAACTTGGATCCAGAAGAGACACATTCTGAAGGAAGAAATTCGAGGGATGATCATGATTGTAGATCTATGGAAGGAAGATCATATCCTAGCCATTTTTTTTGAGTTATAATCTTGTGAATTGAAAAGGACTGTACACCCAACAATGACACGTTCAATTGCAATTGGTCCATGTGGCACATGGAGGTCGACCCACCTGTCATGTGGGCATTGCGCCACATATCAAGTAGAATTGAGTTTTTAGGCAAGACCTTATGTTGGATCATGAGTGCCATGTGTCACGACTAGGTGCCAGGGCCACGTTTCAAGATAGGTGGAAACCAACGTGTACAAAGGTGGAGACACGTTAATTTGAAATTCATATATTAGGCTGAGTACGAACCTCGTTAGTTTCGTACCTGAGGAAAGGTGTCTTAATCCCTTCCTTTAGATATCTGTGAAAATATCCTGACCATTCATTGCAGGGTACTAATTGGAGTGAGTTACTGAGTTATACTCCAACGAAGGAATTCCGAGGGACATATGAGCCCTTAATCAAAGAGGGACATGATGAAACAATATTCATTAATCTGTCACAGGTTCTACAAGGATCTCAGATAGGAGAAACTTGGACGAAAGATCTGAGTTGTTGATAAGAGGGTGGCCGTGATGAATAATAGTCATCGATACATTGGGGGCCCTACTGTTTCCCTTAATGAGTATGGAAAAAGGGGAGTGATGTTAGGGTGACGTAGGTGCTAGCCTGGTGATTAACATTTTATGAGTAGGAAATGTATCATCACCTAAATGGCCAAGTCGAGTACATATGTGACAACCTGTATGCCATGTCAATTCCACATGTCGAACGATGGTTGTTCCATGTTACATGGTCCTTTGATATAGTGAAGGGGTGGAAATGACATGATATGAGTGTATCATGTTTCTCTAGTGTGGAAGCCAACATATCCTAGAGGACAATAGGTGTTGACACCTAGTTTGTCAAGATAACTATTGATATCTATTGATCTTATTAGATATGTGGAAACAACGATATCTAATCCATTTAATTATTGTTAGTTAAATGTGAAGGGTTAGCAAGGATGTGTGTTAGCAAAGAATATTGATGACGATAAAAGCATCGATGAAATAATGAGAGTCGTTTGATGAATGGCTTAAGGAACATCAGTATTCTTTTGATGAATGTCTTAAGGACCATCAATATTATTTTGATGAATGGCTTAATACCCCATCCCTCAAAAGGGTACTTAGGGGGTTGGGTGTGTTACATAGTGGTATCAGAGTCAGGTTACAACACTTAGACTGCTTAGGCTCATGACAAAGTCAAATAAATTTTATTAGAGAACTTTTAAGGGGGAGGGCACCCTACCCTACCCTATATGATAACCTAAAAGATCAATTCTCCACAATGTTGGCAGAGTCCTTGTACTCTACTTTCAATTATGAAATCAATTTCCTTGACACTAGAGACTACTGGCCTAGAAATTTTTCTTGGATTACTCCAAATTCCTCAAAAAATCTGTTATGGCCTATGAACAAACCTATAGTCCCAATATTATAGGCATGGTGCTAATCTCATTCCCAAAGAACCAGACACTCTGACCAAGCACATATTCCTTCAACTGGTTTACTAGTGTTTACCAAGTGGTATTTCTCCTTAGTATAGCAGGAGGTTAGGGTATAACAATGAAACCACCCTCCATAGTTTCGTTGGCGATAGAAATGAAACCTATCCACTACGACATACAAATAATCATGACCCCTCTGGTCATTGGTAAACCCCCTACAAAATCCATGGAAATGCTTTCCCATGGATGGGATGGAATAGGAAGTGGTGAGTATAGCCCCAGTTTTCTATTAGTGGGCTTACAAGTAGAACACATCACACACCCATTTACATATTTACTTACAATTGCCTTCATTTGAGGCCAATAACAAACCCTTTGCAAATGAGCCATAGTGTTTCCTACCCCAAAATGCCCCGATACAAGAGAAGTATGAGCTTCTCGTATTACATGGACTCATTCACTTGTAGGAATACATAACCTCCCAAGATGATAGAGTAACTTTCCCTGTAGAAAATAGTTCTCTCCCTGTGCACCATGGGTTAGCTTCTCATACACTTCTTTAAAATCTTCATCGATGGCATATTGTTCTACATAGTTATCATGAGATAAATAAGTATTCTTCAAAATAATAGAAGCAACAATAGGAGGTCTAGAAAGAATATCGACTACCTTGTTACTTGTACCCTTCTTGTACTTGATTACCAAATGAAATTGTTGTAGAAAACACATCCATCTGTAATGTTGAGATTGCTGCAGTTTGGTCTGTGCCTAAAGATACTGTAAGGGCTGGTGATCTGTATGTATGATAGTTTCCTTCCCTAAAAAGTAATTCTTCCATTTCTTTACGCTTTGAACTAATGCATACAACTCTTTATCATATGTAGGATAGTTAACAACAACTTGGTTAAAAGTCTCAGAGTGGTAACATATAGGCTTACTATATTGCATCAATATTGCACCCATGGCATATCCACTGGAATTTGTCTTGATCTCGAACGACTGTTGAAGATTCGGCAGTGCTAATATTGGTGCGGTACTGATCTTCTCCTTCAAAATGTTGAAAGATTTTTGTTGCTTTCCTTCCCACTGAAAAGTGTTATTCACACTGGTTAAGGCATGCAAAGGGGCTGCGATAAAAGAGAAGTTGGGAATGAATCTTCTCCAATACTGGACTGCACACAAAAAGCTTCGAATCTTAGTTACACTCTTTGGCTCAGGCCATTTCACAATCACTTCAATTTTGGAAGAATCAATCTTCAATTGTCCTCCTCCCACAATGTGACCTAAATATACAAGTGCAGTCTTGCCAAATTCACATTTAGACATTTTCACATAGAACTTTTCCCTCTGCAAAGTATCCAATACTTGCTTTACATGCCTGACATGTTCATCCCTAGTCCCGCTGAAAACAAGAATGTCGTCTAAATATACAATCACAAAGTCATCCAGGAAAGGCCTAAATACATCATTCATCACACGCATGAAAGTTGTCGGAGCATTACAAAGCCCAAATGGCATAACTAACCTCTCAAACAATCCTTGTTTGGTTTTAAAGGCAGTCTTCCATGCATCATGTTCTGCAACCCTGATTTGATGATATCCATTGCGCAAATCCAACTTAGTGAAATAAACAACATTCTTTAACTGATCAAGTAAATCATCTATGCGAGGAAGAGGGTATCGATTTTTCACTGTTATTTTATTTAAGGCTTGGTAATCGACACACATTCACCATGTGCCATCTTTCTTTGGCACCATCTCGATCGGAGAACCACAAGGAGATGAACTGGGCCTGATGACCCCTTGATCCAATAAGCCTTGTACCTGCTTCTTGATCTCTGTCATCTCCACAACTAGCATCCTATACATGCCCACATTAGGCAAAGGAGAATCCTGCTGCAGATGTATCTCATGTTGGATTTCCCTCTTAAGAGGTAATCCATCTGGTTCCTGAAAAATATCATCATACTTAGAAACAATATAAGTTAATTCCTTTTTATGAGATGGATCACACCCTTGGAAAGCATCAGTTGTCCCGACATCTTTCTCTTTAACGACCATGAGTACATATCTCTTATTAGTGGTTATGAGTCTTTTCATTTGTCCTGCACTAACAAGCGTCGTATTCACCCTCATGTTGTGAGCTCTAACAATATATTCCACTCCCCCTTTAGTAAGGTGGTATTTGTTCTCATGACGAAAGAAGACTACTTTTCTATCATAAAGTTAAGGACTTCCCAACACTATGCCACATATATCAAGCGATACAACATCCAAATCTACTTCATCAATCAACTTTGAAGCTATAGCAAATCTAACCCTACATTGTTTGGTGACATTAAGTTTTTGTTTGTCACATACCCAACCAAGAGGGTAAGGCTTTGGATGTGGTTTCATTATAAAACCCATCTTCTCGACAAGTGCTTCAGATATTAAGTTTACTTGGGAACCCGGATCAAATAATCTATCTATCTTAGTATGATTAGATACAACTCTTATATGAAATAACTCATTCCTATTTTTTTCATCAATATCAGATTCATCGGTGGAACTTGAACTAGCATGAAGAGAATCTTTACCTTGTACTCTAGCTATTGTGATCTTTCCTTCATCTCCTGATTCAGAACCAAGATCTTGCTGCACTGTAGCAACAGTCTGTGTCTTCCCCTTTCTAATGAACGGTTTCAGTTTCTTTTTCGGATGTAGTTTCCAACAGTGTTCTTCATTGTGACCTCTCCTCTTGCAATGAGTGCAAGATGGTTTTTCTCCTTCTCTCATTACTGTAGCGGTCTTCTTGCCCTTCCTTTTGAACTTCTTGAAAGTCTTTTGTGGGAAATTGGAAGGTTTCTTCGTGGGGTCTTCTTGAACATGTTTCCCCTTGTTCTCAAGGTGAGTGGCTTGCACACAAACTTCGTCAAGACTAGTGGGGTTAAACAAGAGAAAAGTATGACGAATATAACTATGAAGTGCACCAATATACTTCATTAAAGTTTCATAAGAATCCAAATGAATATTCAATGCTAGATATTTCTTCCTAAATTCCTCTGTGAAAATTTGTATGTTCTGACCTTTACTCTGTCTCAATGTTTCCCATTCCATCATTGCTTTATGTAAATACCCTAATGAATAGAACTGACCATGAGGAAAGAGGCTTACCACACTTACTTTTTTCCTGTAGCTTGCTCTCCCACCATACGAGAGCAGTTCCTTCCAACCGAAGAGAAGCCAATTGCACTTTATCTTCCTCTTCGTCAATATGCTAAACACGACAATATACTTCAACCTGTCGGATCCAATTGTCTAACTTTTCAGGATTAGCATCTCTATTAAACATAGGAAAAACAAACTTTACATCAAACTTTAATAACGGTTTCTTAAAAGAGGCTTTATGGTTAGAATGTTGAGAGTGATGAGAATTCTCAGAGGAAGAACTAGAACTTGAAAGTGAAGATGGAGGCTCAAGAGGATCTCCTCCAACCTCTTGATTTTCTGAAGCATCATCATCTGCATGTGCTTCATTTTTCCTCTCCTTCTTCTTCATCCTCTACTCATAATCTCCATACATTCGTTCGACCATTTCTGACATGCGATAAAAGACCATGTGAAAGTTTTTCTCCTGTTCATCATGCTTGTCTTCTTCTGCCATATTCTTCCTTCAGGATGTACGGCCAACTTCAGGATTGAGTGTCTTGAGATTTCCTTCACCCTGCTTATGCTTGGCCCTAGTAAGCATTCATACTCAACAATTCAAGTCAAAGACGACTGCTCTGATACCAACATGATCCGGGATCTTTTCGTCAGGTGTCGTATTAAAGAATATCATAAAATGAGCATAAACAAAAGTACACCATATAGAAGGAAAAAATCAAAATGAAAGAGACACAATCATGCAATATGAACACAAAGATCTTGATAATGGAGGTTGTCCCTGGTGGACTACATCTCTGAGTCTTTCTCTCAAATGGGTAGGTCTTTTTATTAACTCCACAAAAGAATTGGGCAAAATACATAAGTATACCTCATTCTGGAGTTTAGGCACAAAAGATTTGCTCAGATTAGAAAACTAACACCACTGCTGCGTTCGTGGCATCATTTTACCAAAAAATGACTGTCTCTATCACTCAATCCGAGTCTGACACTTCTTGACCCAAGAAAAATCTCAACTCGGATTTCGTGCCTCGGTCTCAAAATTCGTACCCCTTCCGTACATGCGCCCTTGGTTCTCCTCCTAATACAAATAAGCATAAAACTCTATACAAAAGAATTCATCACCAGGTGTTTTTCTCCAACTTGTAATGAGAACTCTCTTACATGAGAGATGAACCCCCTTTTTATAACCCAAAAGGAGCATATTTACATAACAAATAATTAATTACAAATTTCTTAAAATAACCCACTTGGTTGGGTTGTTTGGCATCCTTGGACATTTGATCCATTGGCATGAGGTTTGTTTTAGTCATAGTTTAAATATGGCATATGGTTTATAACAACCATATAACAAAAAGGCATATAATAAACAACAACCCCATTAAAATAGGGCATAGAGCATGTGGTTCGTTAAAAACCCACTTACCCAAACTCTTAGCCTGTGGCACATATAAACTCATGGCATAGTTATGGAGCACGAATCTTGAAGGTAGTTGGGTGGAATTTATTGGTGTGTGGTCGCATGGTTCAATAAAATGTGAACAGGGGTTGGGCCAAAGGCCTAGCACCTCCCTTTTTGGCGCCTTAGTTCAGGTTTAAAGTTAAATACTATTTAAACAATATTTCACACAAGAAACATGGTATGGTGTATTGGTTAGCACATGTGTGTGGGGCCTTTGGTCAAATTTGGAGGTCATGAGCTCAACTCTTGGGGAGTTGAGTAATCTTTTGCACATTCCAGCCATTGGAGGGGTGCCACGTGGCAGCCCATGACAGGGCCACGTGGCACCATATAACTAGTCCACCAATATTGCCACTTGTCGCAATATGATTTGCCAATGAAGTTGACGTGTGTCATCACCGAACATGCCCATGTGTTTTCCATGCCACATCATCGTGACAACTCAGTTGTGCCACGTGTCACCCTTGCAGTGGTGCCATGTGTTACTTTGACTTTTGCCTGTTTGACCAAGTTTGACTAAATTTTGACCGCTTATAACTTTTGATCTGTAACTATGTTTGACGAGCCGTTTGCACCGTTATAAATCTTGCGACGCGCTCTTTATGATTATTCCATTTTCACTGAGTTTTAAGAACTTTGAATTTTTACCCTTTTGCCCTCTGCTGAAGCCATTCTGAGTGTTCTGATTTGCTTCTCTGTGTTCTGAGTTGTCTTAACCTTCTTTGGATCCTTATTGGATCACGCCTTTCCACTGAGAGATTTTTGGACCACCAAAAGCTTTCATCAATCAATTGGTAAGTGAGGGAAGAGTTCCCTCACCTTATCTTTCTCAATCCACTTTGTCTTGCTTGGATTTGTGCCCTTTAAGCCTACTCAAAGATAATCAACATTACCTCTATGTGAAGTCCTCGTCCTTTTGTCCAATGTGATATCCTCTTGTAATTCATCCAAGTACTTAGGTGCAAACTCATCAACTGATGGTATTGAAACTTCCTCATCCTGATCCATGATCATGGGAGGTTCAAAAAGTTTCAAGTTCTCTACATTCACAACTGAATAAATTTGCATATAAGGTGGAAGATCTAAATGGAAAGTATTAGTTCCTCTTTTCTCTAAAATAGTGAAGGGTCCATATCGGATGGGCTTGAGTTTCTTGCCTTCACCCTTCAATTGTTCCTTGCTGATATGAAGCCATACCCGGTCTCCAACTTGGAACTGATGATCAACCCTGTGCTTGTCATGCCAAGATTTATACTGTGCTTGACTCTTCTCCAACTGTTCCCTGACTACCTGGTGTATTTGTTGAATCCTCTGGATGATCTTGCAGGCTCTGTCCTCTGTGCATTCTTCATTCACATCAGCATCTCTCCCATACATCAAGTCCAAAGGAACCTTTGGTAGGTACCCATAACATGTCTCAAAAGGTGAACTCTGAGTGGATGAATGTAAATCTCGATTATAAGCATGTTGTACATAAGGTATCTGTTCATCCCATAACTTAGGATGCTTGCTGCAGTAGCCTCGAAGAAAAAGTATCACTATTTTATTTACCACCTCTGTCTGTCCGTCGGTCTGTGGATGAAAAGAAACGCTCCTCTTCAATTTGGTGCCCATCATTCTCCACAAGCTACTCCAAAAATCCCCAAGGAATCGAGTATCTCGATCCGAGACAATGGACGTGGGTAATCCAAAGTGAACCCAAACATGCTGAAAAAAAAGATTAGCAGTCTGCTCAGCAGTGATCTGCTTTTTATGTGGCATCAAGATACACATCTTGCTGAACCTATCCACTACGACATACAAATAATCATGACCCCCTCTGTTCATTGGTAAACCCCCTACAAAATCCATGGAAATGCTTTACGATGTGTTACATGTCAAAATTACTCAGTTGGATAAGTGTCGCATGTTCCTCTCAATTGTCGTAAGTGTCACATCTTCCTTACAACTTTCGCAAGTGTCGCAAGTTGGTCATAAGTGTCGCAAATGATGTTAGAGCATACTGCCATGCCGACGACACTAAGGAGATACTTAGAACATCTCATATGCTTGATTTGAAGAAGGAGAACTGGTTTACTGAAGTCAAATGACTCTTAACACCTGAAGAGAGCTCTGAAACAAAGGTTTTGAGGGGGAGCGCTCCCCTATATCAGCTCTAGAAGCACTGGCGCTCCCCTACAAGGCTTCAGGGAGTGTTATAGTGCTCCCCTGCCCCCTATGAAGGAGCGCTACTCATCTTGAAAGTGTTGGCGCTCCCCTAAAGCTTACCAGGAAGCGCTACAGTGCTCTGATGCCCCTTCTAAGGGAGCGTTGCCTAATCTGAGGCAGTAGTTGGACCATTGAAGAGAATAAGGGGAGGATCTTTCGAGATTAGGAGGAAGTTGTGTTCAAATTCTTGGTTTCATCAAGAGATCTCTGATCTAAGGAGGAAGTTCCCAACTTGTTCTAAAGATAACTTAAGAGGTTAAGCTCCTCTTAACCTATATAAGCAGGCTCTATGATGGTGGAAAGGGGGAAGAACTGCTGGTATGAAACTTATGATCTTGAAGAAAACACACAGTCAGCCAAAGGAGAGTGATCAGTGAAGCTGTTGTTATCCAGGTTGTGGATCTTCCAGGCAAGGGTTAGACAAAGAGGACTCGACGAAGCTGTCGCATTTGCATCTACGATTGTAAGTACTGTTGTCGTTATTTTCATCAATATGACACGCTTGGCCTGTTTCTTTCTATTTTGTGCATAATGTCACATGAACTTATCATTAATTGATAGATCTGTTTTCAAGCTAATATCAATAGAGTAGGAAGTGGTCGTATCTTGTTTTGTCCACAGGATCCAGCGAGAAGCAAAGGATCGAAGCGCAACTAGGAGCGTGCAGGGACAAACGTCGATAAAAAGGTACTTATGTTATCCTTCCTTCCCATGTGTTAGCTTAGATAGATTTGAAAGGAAGTCAGTGTCCACGTTAATCATTTTCTATCTAGAGTTAGGGTCAAGCTCTTAGAGGCGATCTACCTGTCCGCAGGGAGATTTTCCTACAACAGAAACTGGCAACTCCATTGGGGAGATAGCCTCAAATCAAAACTTCTTGTTTTGATTTCTCCTCATTGACCTTGTTCTACCCCTTGATTGTTTTAGACTTGGTTCACTCCTCTTTAGATTGGTTTCATGAGTAGATTGGCTCCCTACCCCATCATACTCAACATAGTTGTCGAAATTGATTCGCAATTTTTTGAATTTTTTGACATTTCTGGGAGTTTTTGAACCTGGCGCCCCTGTCCCAGTGCTAACAGAGCGCCAACGCTCCCTAATAGATTTGCACAGAGCGCTATAACGCTCCTTTCCTGTGGCAACAGAGCGCCAACCCTCCTTTGTCCAATAAACCTTCTAGAATTGCTTTTTCTGGGTTTTGCCTCTGTGTCTCTCCTGCTGAGTAACCTTGTGAGTCAATTCTTCTTCTCTTCCATCCTTGACATCTGTCTTTTTGAAGAAAGAACATCTTACTTTTTGGATTTTGTAAGCCTTCTTCACTATTGTCATCAAGTTTTTTCTGTTGTTTGGAGTCCAAGACCCATGCATTGTCTTTCTCTCTATTTAACTAAGTAAAAAACCCTGGTGAAGGTCATCAACGGCCTACAGACCTCTTCATCTCGATTTTAGTTAAGATCATTGTTCTTCAAATTCTTCTTTTCGGTGTGAAGTTTGTTTTCTCTTTGATTGTTTCCTTTCTTTCACTTTTCGTTTTGATTGCAACGAAAGGGTGTATTGTTTGTATGACTTTTGCTTGTGCTAGTTTGGTTTTCATTCATACAAAAAGGTAATTAGCAAGACGAGCATTGTGTTGAATTGATCATTATTCATATGAAAACAATAAAAGACAACTTCATGATTGATCATGCATATTAGAAGGCATTTAAAAGTTTTAGCATTACATCAGGATTTGATTGAGAAAAAGAATTGTTCGAGGACACTCCGTATTTGTGCTTGTTAGTGAAAAGAACTTTCTCTCTCCCTTAGATAGATGTTCATCGAAAGGAAATGACTGCTTATCATATTTGATGCATTCTTTGGGTCTGAGTAACAATTCCATTTGTTTCACTCCCATGCACCCCTTTACGTAAAGAACAACCATAAAATCAACGCTAATTAAAAGTTATTTAGAACCTTTTCTTTTCTAAGATCCTCCACCAACAGTAGACTAGGCTTAGTACTTTGGATTAGGTTGTGAGCACAACTCTCCAAAGTTTCCAAAACAAACACTAGCATCCTGAGTTAGGGAGAGTCAAATCCAGTTATTGTATAAGTCTGCCTGGGATCCCCCTCTCACACAGGGGTTACGCACGAGGTCGCATTCGGGTGATCTACGGGGACTAACCCTCTGTGGTTTAACTGATTGTGGTGGTCAGATCGTATTATGGGGATCACTTTGAGGTAAATCCACAAGTACTACATGGAAGCCTTTTAGTTGATTTCGGGCTCGATACCCTACCCGTACGTTCATATCGAACTGTCGACTGTTCCCGCCCAGGGGCTGACTGCGAATTGGTAACCTTAGTGGCCATAATCTTTAGGGTCTTACACAAGGTGACGGTGACGGGAAGTCTCACTGTACCTGGAGCAGACATTGGTCAAACTCACTTGGGCTCCTTGGAGGGTAAATCCACAATTACTGCGTGGAAGCTTTCACCAAGGCATAAGTCTGTTAAGAAGGTCGCCATTGTAACTGTTCCACCCTATCCTTGCCCCTTCTGGACTTGATCACGCGACGTTGGATTTCATCACCAACTAGTACGGTCATCAAAAGAAGGTCTTGTTTGCTTGGTTGTTATTCTTAGATTTTTTTTAGCGTGTGCTATTTCTTTTCGCTAGTTTGCCATAGATCTCTTTCGCTGACTCTTCTTCGCCAACATCGACCCTCCACAACACTCGCGGAGGCTACAGGGACTTCCTCCAGAAAATATGGAAGGAAACACCCCTTTACCCCCTCATTCTACGGAGGAATCTCCTCAACAGAGCGAGGTTCAAAACACTACAACTTCCCAGGAAGAAGTTCCCATTCCTTTGGAAAATTTTTGAATTGTTTCAGAATCTCCGGAAGCTTACTGCATTCCAGAGGGATACGATTGACAGATCCTCCACCTGAATTCCTCTGGAGAATTTATTGTCGTCAATCCTTCTGAAATTCCGTCTGGGTCTTCTCAAAACCCTTTAGCCAATGACCCTTTTTGGACCACAGATGTTGTTCGAAGTCCACCACGCTTAGTGTGAGATATTTATGGAACAGGGGAAGGTGTCGATACACCTTTTTCCTACACTGTACCCCCAAATCACTTCACCGGTACCACCAATTTCACAGCCACACCACCTGTTGGTCCGAACACACTGTCTGTTGGCCCAAGATCTACTATTCCCCTCCAGACGGCCCATTCTACAATGGTCCCACATATTCTGACTATCCCCGCCAGTAACGCGGCAGTCAATCAAGCTCCGATTGGCACACCTATAACTCCAATACCTACACTCCCTTTTGGATTCAGGGCGCTGAATGCTTCCGCTGCCACCACTGCCCAAACTACTACCCAAGTCATACCGGGAAGTTCTATACCCATCCAACAACCCGGAGGGACCGATCTTGGTGGTCCTAACCCGCTTGACGGTACCAATCAGTCTTTCACGTCTGGTTCTCAAATCGCGGGAACTCTACCTCAAACTGGGGGTCATCCTCCCCCCGGAGGACAAATTCCGTTCGGAGGGAACCCTAATGCTGGGGGGCATCCTCCCACAGGAGGACAAATTCCATTCGGGGGAAACCCTAATGCTGGGGGGCAACCTCAATCCGGAGTCTACCATCAACCACATGGACAAAATGTGTCCGCCGCACCCAATAAGTGAAACGTCCTTTCCCAAGGGAACCCACAGTTCTTGACAGGACAAAATGTTCAGACCCCGCAGCAACCCACTTATGGACAAATGCCAAACCCACCCTATAACCCACAAAACCCATCTGGTTATCCTCCGCTCACACATGCTTCTCAAAATATCTCAAATCCTATGTACTTTGGTCAAAACCAACCTCACATGAGAGGGCCCATGAGTTATAATTATCCACATAACCCAGTATTGGGCCCCACTGGTGTCCCTCTGCCACACCAACATTACCCACAGGTTAACCGACAATTACCTTTTCTAGCTACCCTGGAATTTCCAGACTTGTCTTGGTTAACAAATGATCCTATTTATCATTCTCCGGTTTGGCGAGCTATTCCAGCTAAACTTCCTTCTGATATCCCAAAATTCGACGGAAAGTCCGGAGAAGACCCGAACAACCACATGATGACCTTCCATTTGTGGTGTTCATCCAACTCCCTCATGGACGACTCGATTCGTTTGTGTCTTTTCCAACGAACACTTACGGGTTCCGCAACGAAATGGTACATTGAATTACCACGCGCATCTTTTCACGATTTCAACTCCCTCGCCATGTCCTTCCTCACGCACTTCCAACTACCGATTCGATACGAGACGGGTACTGAACTATTAAACTCCCTTCGTCAGACGACTTCTGTGCATATCTCCAATCATATCCATGAATGGAGATGACGACGAAGGCTAATCAAAGTGGTCATTCCTGACCAATTGTTAGCAGAATGGTTCACTAAATCATTGTTACCCCAAATCGCTCGTGATGTTTCCATGGGTGGTGTAGTCACCAAGGAAGAAGCCATTGCCCGAGCTCAGTACTTAGACTTAGTCTATTCACAATCTGGTACTCTATATGAGTTGATACCGAACGCTACCCATGCCACTAACGATCCATCCAAACCATCGACTGCTTCGCATGCGGATGGAGTTATTGGCTCCGTCAAAACTCAATCTACTACCCAGTCTACTGGAACAATCCAGCGGCCCGCTTCCAGGGCTACTCCCAGTTCGATTGCACCCTCTTCTACCCCCCCTCAAAATCAAGTCTCTGATGTGAATGCGGTCTAGTCAACCCCTTCACAACAACTTGGGGGAAAGAAGAAAGCGAGAAACAAACCAAAGAAGAACAATAACAACGAACAACCCAAGACCCAACTGCAAACCCCTGTTGCTGGAAAACAACCACAACGAAAACCGAAATTCCCATGTCTCATTTGTGGTGACGATCACTACACTCAAGACTTCCCACATCGCAATGAAGTGGCCAAACTTTTCAAGGGAAATTCACAACCCGTTGTGCTCACTCAGCCTTTTCCGCAGCAACAATATTTGGTTGCACAAACCCCCATGCTGGGGGGAAGTTCCAATCAACCCCATAATGAAGCCTCGACAAGTGCCCAAATTTACATGTTCAACGGAGTTAATATAACCACTCGCTCTGCGACATATGACATGCTAGTTAAACCTGATAAGTCGAAGACTGCTGACGGTTCTTCACCAGACCCGTTACCATCCTCTGTTAATCCTCCATCTGTTAGCCCTTGACACAGCTGCACCCTCACTGGCACATCTACTTCCTCAGGACCTTCTTCTCCTCTGCCCGAAGAACGTCAATGGTTCTTCTGATCCCTGATCGGGAATCTTCCTTACCCACAGATTTTCCTCACAGCAATCCTCCTTTTATGTACTCGGAGGATCGGAACTTCGCAGCTTCGCGAGTTCACTGTCAACCGCTATACTCATGAGTCTCCAAGACCCGATGTGTCAGTCAATCATTGACTTCCTCCCCTGCTATTGGAGTTTCTCCCTATCGGGAAATCGCTACTCACGATGTCAACAATTTGAAATTCCAACCTCCGAATCCCGATGTACCGATTCCTCGATACACGTGTGGACTTGACTTCTCCACCTTCTATCCTTCTATCGAGATTTCAGAACTTGTGTGATCGTGAATCCTGATGTCAATGGACTCGGGACTTGTCTTTTCCCGATCCTCGATACGATACCACCCATGCTCCACTAGCTCTCGTGGTCCCACACTGTCACGTCACCGCCGGAATATCGTGGATTGCGATTCCAACATGCGAGCGTTCTCTATCATTAAGAACCTCGATTCTACGAACCCCACTCTTTGGGATCTCTTGACACGCATCCCGCACGATCAACGGTTCTGATCCTATCGAAATATTGTGGATCGCGATATCGCAACTCCCGTTACAACAACTTGGTGCTTCAACTCGTGATATGCTGATATGCGATGTCACGAGTAGATCTAACGATCTCTATGACTCGGGATCAACGGCTCTACCCCTCATGGGCTTTGAACCTCCTTACGTTTGTGCCAATAACCTTCTCGCACCTCTGTAAGATCCAACGGCCCACGGAACTTCGCAAAATCTCCACAAGGATTTCATCCGCCCGTTCTTCCCTTCAGTGGATCCACAAAATTGACAAAGTGTCTCCCTATTGAGCTCTTCTGCCTGCTCGCCAACCTAACTCCGCTATTCTTCAACAACTTTGAAGACCTATCCCTTCTGAGCTTTACTTTGACTTTAAGTCCTCACAAGAAACTCCCTTGCTCGCACTCCTTGCGGAAAATCTTCAACAACTTTGAAGGGTTGAAGTTGTTTGACTCTGCACGCTCCGGCAGCAGCAGTCTTCCACACCCTTGCTCAGAATCACAATCCTCAGACTTAGCTTGGCCTACGCACTCCTTGCATGGCACTGTACTCCTGCACTTCTGAGATGAATGAGAACAAAACTAGCTCTAATTGAACCCTTCTGTCAACGCACTCCTTGCGAACAATTCAACTGCACTCCATGCAGGAATCTCTTGGCTCAACTAGAGAAACAATTGAAACTCATTCACATTCCTTCTCAGACTTCTATCCAGCCATGAAATCACATACACAGCCTATAAAAGCAAGTGTATAAAAGAAAGAAAACATTCATGAGCACAACATAAATACACAGAGAAAACACACAAACCATGTGCTTGAATGAAAGCTTCCTTATATAAATTCAAATGCCTGTACATGGGTGTTCTTCATACAAAATTCTTTGCTTGCTCTTCTCTCCTTGAATGCTGTAACTCATGTTACAATGTACAAAGGAGGGTGTCTATATCCGTTTTCCCTCATAGACTCTAAAACTATCAAATCTAGAATTAAATTCCTATCTAACTGCATTAAATCTACTAAATGTCGACTGTCTACTAAAGGACGAGAGCCATCCGCTCAAGGTCCAAATACAATTTACAAGTGCGCCTCATTAAATATCCTCATTAATGTTTGTGCAACAGTTTCAAGGTGAAATTCAAAAAGCAATTTGGCTGGTTTGTCCAGCTGTCCTCTGTTTTCGCGCTAGCTCGCTTGATGAGTTGGCGATGCTCCTGCATCATACTCCTCGGCTTGAAAATTTTCATGGGCTCCTGTCCATGAGCTCCTGCAAAGTCCTTCCATGCTTCTGTATCATCGCTTCGGTCTCCCAGCTGGCATCCTCCACTGGGTGATTCTTCCATTTGACCAGATACTCGAAGTATTCTTTTCTTCTGGTCTTTTTACCCACTTTCTTATCCAGTATGCACTCCATCTGTGGCTTCTCTGCTACTGGCATCTGCTTCATCCACTGGATCACTAGTTCCTCAGTTCTAATCTCTGCTTCTCCAGCCCTGTATGGGTATAAGTCTGCGACTTTGAATATCAGATATATTATGATGCCATCCGACAACTCAATCTCATATGCATTCTCTCCGAATTTATTTAGGACTCTGCATGGCCCGATTTTCTTCATCTTGAGTTTATTGTATGTTCCCCTTGGGAACCTTTCTCTCCTCAAGTGTGCCAGAATTAGATCGCCAACTTCAAACTGAGGTTGTCTCCGATGCTGATCTGCTCTGCGCTTATACTCCTGATTGGAATCCTGCAATCGCTGCTTCACCTGACTATGAAGTTCTTTCATCGCCTCAACGAACTCTTCTACACTAGCGCTGCTAGTAGCAATCTATCCTGAATCCCGCAATTCAGAAACTCCTCTCGGCTGCATCCCATATACAACTTGAAATGGACTCCTACCTGTACTCCGATTCAGTGAATCATTGTATGCAAATTCTGCCTGTGGCAATACGCTATCCCAGCTGCTATGGTGCTACGTCACTAGGCTCCTTAACAAATCTCCCATACTTCGGTTGACCACTTCTGTCTGTCCATCCGTCTGAGGATGATAAGCAGAACTAAACGCCAAGTTAGTTCCTAGCTTCTTCCATAGCGTCCTCCAAAAGTACCCTATGAATTTAGTGTCTCTGTCCGAAACAATACTTTTCGGCAATCCATGAAGTCTAATGATCTCTTTGAAAAACAAGTTTGCGATGTGCGTCGCATCGCTGGTCTTCTAGCATGGAATGAAGTGTGCCATTTTTGAAAACCTGTCCACCACTACAAAGACGGAATCAACACCTCTTTGCGTCCTTGGCAATCCCAATACAAAATCCATGCTTATCACCTCCCATGGCCTCTCTGGTATGGGAAATGGCTGATAAAAACCTACGTTCTGCTTTCTCCCCTTTGAATGCTGACAAATCCGACATCTGTCAACAAACCTCTTAACATATGCTCACATCCCTAGCCAAAAATACGATTCGCTCAACTTCTCGAATGTTTTGTCATGGCCGAAGTGCCCTGCTAAACCTCCGTTGTGCTTCTCCTTCAACAGGTTCTCCCTCATGGAGCATTTCAAAATACACAGTTGATTGCCTCTGAACAACAATCCTTCCTGGATCATATAATCCATCCACGGGCTTCTGTCTCTGAAAACTGGATTCTCAATCGCTTCATACGCCTCTCCAAAGTCTGCATCTCTTGTGTACATGTCCCTGAGATTTTTAAAACCTAAGGTTTTGACCCGAAACTCCTGCAGCAACAAACATTTCCTGCTCAAAGCATTAGCCACTTTGTTAGCAGTACCTGAAATGTGTTTAATTACAAATGTAAAATTTTGCATGTATTCTACCCATTTTGCATGTTTCTGATTCAACTTCTCCTGTTGAGTCACGAACTGTAATGCATAATTATCACTGTACAAAACAAATTCTTTTGGGATCAAGTAATGCCTCCACTTCTTTAATGTTTTTATGATAGCATAAAACTCTTTATCATACGTGGAGTACTTCACTTTTGCCTCATCCAACTTCTCGTTGAAATATGCAACCAGCATGTCTTCCTGACTCAAGACCACTCCTATGGCATATCCACTGGCATCACATTTCACCTGAAATGTTTTCTGAAAATATGGCAACACCAACACTGGCTGTTCCGTGATCTTTCGCTTCAGCATATTGAAGCTATTTTCAGCCTCAGTTGTCCAGTGAAAAGATTTATGCCGCTTCTTCACTGTGTCCATCATCGCTGCGCTAATTCCACTGAAATTCTTGATGAATTTTCTGTAGAAACTAGCCAAACCATGGAAACTTCTCACCTCGAAAATATTTCTCGGTGATGGCCAATTTTTAATTACCTCCACTTTACTTGGATCCATCTTTAATTCATTCACCGATATGACAAATCCCAAGTAAATGAGTTATGTCTTCATAAATGAGGATTTCCTCATGTTGATCAACAGCTTCTCCTGTTGTAGCTTCTTCATCACTATGGCCAAATGCTTCAGATGTTAAGCCACTGACTTACTGTAAATCAGTATATCGTCTAGATAAACAATGACAAACTTCCCGATGAACTCCCTCAGGACTTCATTCATCAACCTCATAAATGTACTCAGTGCATTCGTCAAGCCAAACGGCATGACTAGCCATTCATACAAACCTTCGTTGGTCTTGAACGCTATTTTCCACTCATCGCCTTCTCTCATGCGAATCTGGTGATATCTGCTTTTCAAATCTATCTTTGAAAAATATTTTTCCCCACTTAGGCAATCCATCAGATCATCCATTCTCGGCAATGGGAATCTGTACCTGATGGTTATCTTATTGATCGCTCTCAAATCGGTGCACATCCTCCAGCCTCCGTCTTTCTTTGGACTGAGCACTGTTGGAACAACACATGGACTCAAACTTTCCCTGACCAATCCTTTGTCCATCAAATCCTGGACCTGTCTCTTGACCTCCTCATTTTCTTGCGGCATCAACCTATACACAGCTTTGTTTGGCAAACTAGCTCCTAGTATGAGGTCTATATGATGACTCAAACTTCGTCCACTATGATGTCAACGAACTCTTTCAGCAGTTCCTGAATCTCATCCGGCAAATCATCCACTCTTGTGCTAGTCAGAACAATCCTTGACTTTCTGACCACAAATAATTGTGGATCTTCTTTCTTCTCCACCTCTGTAAGAAGCTCCTTCCCACTCATGAGAAGTATTGTGCTATTTACTTCCGAATTCACCTATTTATCCTTTATTGGAAGCAATATATATATCTTCCCATTCCTCTCCAGGGTATATGTGTTCATCCTCCCGTCATGAACCACATTTCTGTCATATTTCCATGGTCTACCCAGCAATAAATGACATACATCCATGGGAATAACATCACAAAGAATCTTATCATTATATTCCCCTATCTTGAATTCAACCAAGAATTGTTTGGTGACACTCACCTGATGTCCCTTCTGTAGCCACGAAACTTTGTATGGACTCGGGTGATCATTCGTCTCCAACTCCAGCTTTTCCACCATCTCGGTTGAAATGAGATTATCTGTGCTACCACTGTCCACGATAACCTTGCACACCCAATCCTTGGTCTTGCAAGCTGTTTTGAACAGTTTGGTCCTTTGAACTGAACTTTCCACCTCCTTCTCGGGTGTCAAAAGGACTTTATGCATCGCAAGCGATCTTCCACCTTCTGTGTCTTCGGACTCAACATCCCGCCTCTGTGCTTCTGCGATGTGAGTTTCCCCTGCATCCTTCTTTTTCTCTGGACACTCATAAGACTTGTGCCCATTCTTCCCACATGTGAAACATGTGATTACTCCACCTCTTCCTCTACCTCAACCTCTAGTACAAGGCAGAGCATTTGCATCAACATAATCCCCTCGCTGATCATTTTGTTTCCCTCTCTGTTCTACATATGGATGCCTACGCGAGGTTCCACCTCTTTCAGCTTTACCCTGAGGTTTCTTCCATTCCTCCTTGGGCTTCTGGAATTTCTCTTGGGCAAATGATTTTCCTCTTGGTTGGCTTCTGCCTCGCCCTCACTGACCTTGCTTACGGCCCTTCTCCTCTGCTTTCAGAGCCATCTGATAAGCATCCTCTACCATCCTGACAGTAACCATGCTTAATTCATCCTGAATGTCATATCTCAGACCATTCAGATATCTTGCAACCTTCTCATCATCGCTCTCCCGATGACCTGCTCTAATGTTCAGTCGATAGAATTCTTCAGTGTATTCTTTCACTGTCATCAGCTTCTGTCTCAGGTTCTGCATTCGCTTGAACAGAGAAATCTGATAGTCCCTTGGGATGAACTTTACCTTCATCTTCGCGATCATTCGATCCCAACTTTTAATCTTTTGCTTGCCCTTGCAGCGTCTGTCAGCTTGTAGCTCGTCCCACCATAATGTTGCATGTCCTTTCAAGTGCGTAACAACATGCCTGACTTTCTTATCCTCTTCGATATCCTAATAATCGAAGTAGGTGTTAAGAGCTCTAATCCAATTTAGAAGCTCTTCTGCATCCAGATTCCCCTCATAGACTGGAATGTCCATCTTGGTTTTCGCACCCATTCTGGAAATGGCTTTGATCAACCGCTCAGTTGATGCATCCTCGGCTGTGACCTCTTCTTCATGTCCAACCTCCTCTTCAACCTTGGAATCACTAAGATCCCCTACACCAACTCCGCGTCTCTGAGCTGTCTCCATTTCTTCAAGCCTTGCTCGGAGATCTCTCATCTGTCTTTCCATTTCTGGATTCCCTACCGGCCTGCCTCTTCTCTGTACTTCCCTGTCCTCTGGATCAGGTGACTGCATTTCTCTTCTCGGCGACATGGAGGCTTTTCCTTTTCTTTTGCTACAGAGAGCAAAATATATATTCCCTCTCTAATACCACTTCTGACGCAGCCGCACCCTCACTGGAACGTCCGCTTCCTCAGGACCTTCTTCTCCTCTTCCCAAAGAACGTCAATGGTTCTTCTAATTCCTGATCGGGAATCTTCCTTACCCACAGATTTTCCTCACAACAATCCTCCTTTTAAGTACTCAGAGGATCGGAACTTCGCAGCTTCGCGAGTTCACTGTCAACCGCTATACTCACGAGTCTCTGAGACCCGATGTGTCAGTCAATCATTGACTTCCTCCCCTACTATCGGAGTTTCTCCCTATCGGGAAATCGCTACTCGCGATGTCAACAATTTGAAATTCCAACCTCCGAATCTCGATGTACCGATTCCTCAATACACGTGTGGACTTGACTTCTCCACCTTCTATCCTTCTATCGAGATTTTGGAACTCGCAGGATCGCGAATCCTGATGTCGATGGACTCGGGACTTGTCTTTTCCCAATCCCCGATACGATACCACCCGTGCTCCACTAGCTCTCGTGGTCCCACACTGTCACGTCACCGTCGGAATATCGCGGATCGTGATTCCAACATGCAAGTGTTCTCTGTCATCCAGAACCCCGATTCTCCAAACCCCGCTCTTTGGTATCTCTTGACACACATCCCGCACGATCAACGGTTCTGATCCTATCGGAATATCGCGGATCATGATATCGCAACTCCCATTACAACAACTTGGTGATTCAACTCGCGATATGCCGATATGCGATGTCACGAGTAGATCTGACAATCTCTATGACTCGAGATCAACGGCTCTACCCCTCCTGAGCTTCGAACCTCCTTATGTTTGCACCAATAACCTTCTCGCACCTCCGTAAGATCCAATGGCCCATGGAACTTCATGAAATCTCCACAAGGATTTCGTCTGCCCGTTCTTCCCTTCAATGGATCCACGAAATTGATGAAGTGTCTCCCTATTGAGCTCTTCCGTCTGCTCGCCAACCTAACTCCACTGTTCTTCAACAACTTTGAAGACCTATCCCTTCTGAGATTTACTTCGACTTTAAGTCCTCACAAGAAACTCCCTTTCTCACACTCCTTGCGGTAAATCTTCAACAACTTTGAAGGGTTGAAGTTGTTCGACTTTGCACGCTCCGGCAGCAGCATTCTTCCACACCCTTGCTAAAAATCACAATCCTGAGACTTAGCTTGGACTGCACACTCCTTGCACGGCACTGGGCTCCTGCACTTATGAGATGAATGAGAACAAAACTAGCTCTAATTGAACCCTTCTGTGAATGCACTCCTTGCGGACAATTCAACTGCACTCCATTCAGGAATCTCTTGGCTCAACTAGAGAAACAATTGAAACTCATTCACATTCCTTCTCAGACTTCTATCCAGCCATGAAATCACATACACAGTCTATAAAAGCAAGTGTATAACAGAAAGAAAACATTCATGAGCACAACATAAATACACAAAGAAAACACACAAACCATGTGCTTGAATGAAAGCTTCCTTCTATAAATTCAAATGCATGTACATGGGTGTTCTTCATACAAAATTCTCTACTTGCTCTTCTCTCCCTGAATGTTGTAGCTCATGTTACAATGTACAAAGGAGGGTGTCTATATCTGTTTTCCCTCATAGACTCTAAAACTATCAAATCTAGAATTAAATTCCTATCTAGCTGCATTAAATCTACTAAATGCCGACTGTCTACTAAAGGACGAGAGCCATCCACTCAAGGTCCAAATACAATTTACAAGTGCGCCTCATTAAATCTCCTCATTAATGTTTGCGCAACAGTTTCAAGGTGAAATTCAAAAAGCAATTTGGCTGGTTTGTCCAGCTGTCCTCTGTTTCCGCGCTGGCTCGCTTGATGAGTTGGCGATGCTCCTGCATCAACCCTCCATCCGGGCCACTCCAAATTGAGAAACCTTCTTTTGACTCCATCTTACGCCCTCCTAAGAGAACCATCCAGAAATCTACATTCAATCCTAATTCACGGGCTGCCCAAAACTACAATATCGTAGAAGATTTGGCCCAAGCCCCGTGTGCCATGTCCGCCTTGGAAGTTCTACAACACTGTCCCAGCCAACGTAGAATGCTCTTAGCCACTATCGGTGCTTTTGATCCTGAGTCATCAAACTACCTCACGTTTAATCTAGATGATCACCAACCGCGACTCTCCCACCAGCTAGCTTTCCAAATCGATGTGGTTGTTCACAATCAACAAATCCACTGGACTATCCTGGATGAGGGAGCCTCTACCTGTGTCATGTCTCTAGCCTATTGGAAAGGCTTGAAATCACCTTCCCTCAACAAATCCTCTACCATGTTACGCGCCTTCGATGGATGAGGTTTTCATCCTCATGGATTATTACAATCCTTAGCCGTTCAGTTGGGCGGAAAAACTGTTACTGTTGATGTCGAGGTGGTCGATGCCCCCCTCGATTACAACCTACTACTTGGAAGAAATTGGTTCTACGCCATGATTGTCATTGCCTCATCGGTGTTTCGATGTGTACAATTCCCCCATCAAGGAAAAATTGTTACCATCGATCAGCTTGATTTCTATACGCCCGACGCTCGCATCCCTGCTACCAACAACATTCCTTTTTTGGGATACCACCCAGTTACGTAGGAAAGCGTTGGTGTTGGCTTGTTAAAAGATTCTAGCCTCATGGGTACTTTCCATACACCACTTCCACCTACCGCACATCATATTGCTGCCGTCAATATGATCTCGACTACGCCTTATCAATCCTTGGAATCATCTGATCCTTGGATTGTGCCTAGTCCTGTGGAATTCGATGTGCTCAGTGACACTATGCCACTGAGCCCAGCCGAGGCCACATACGTAGCTATTCAATCTGCCTCTCCCTCTTCGAATACTTCATATTCATTGGCACCCAATGCTTACTCGGTGCCCTCGTGGTTGGATTCCCTATCATCTACCGTTGATTACATTTCCCAAATTTTTCCTTTGGATGAATCTATTATGGAAATGCTTAGCATTGATGATCTACCCTGGGATGATAACCACCATCAATCCTATTTTCTTCTGCCTCTGGAAGAAATCCACCAAGACATCTGATTTGTCTTCCCTCCCGATGTTACCGAAGCTCCACAATCTCCTATCCTCACACAAGATACTCTCTCTGAGGGTATTGGTCACTATAATTGCTTAATTGATTCAAACAACTAAGTGATACATAAATTATCAACCCAGGGAAGTCTGTTTATCTCAAAGATAACCACGCACTATATATGCTCAATTCCAAAAGCAACTTAGAGTTGTAGTAAAAGAAACTATACTAATCACACTTGCCTTGAATGAACTGAAGCTCTGATTAAATCACAGGAAGCATCCTACCTATTGCAGTTCTTAAAGATTAATCTAAAGAATCCTGGATTACATTAAAATAACACTTGCAACAGGAAAGAACAACTATTCTGCAATCAGAGAACAGGACCCTTATTCTCAAACAGAGACTTCAACACTTTGTTTCTGGTTAACACTCTTTCATGAAAATAGTAATGCAGAGAAAGATAACTCTATCTAGTAGAGAACAAGGCCATCTAATTCCTTCCTTTATAAGCAAGAACCCTTAGCCCTATTTTTTATTAGCACACTTGCAGAAATAATTGAAATCTACAGAGAACAAGATATTCTGATCCCTTCCTTTCTAAGAAGGAACCCTTAACCCAGTCTCTGGCTAGCACACTTGCAGAAGTAATTGAAATCTACAGAGAACAAGATATTCTGATCCCTTCCTTTCTAAGCAGGAACCCTTAACCCAGTCTCTAGCTAGCACACTTGCAGAAATAATTGAAATCTACAGAGAACAAGATATTATGATCCCTTCCTTTCTAAGCAGGAACCCTTAACCCAGTCTCTGGCTAGCTTCATAAAATCATCACACAAGATTGCTAATAATAAAAAAATGTAACATTCGATAAGCTTAACAAGACAGAGTTCAGTAGTGTTTCAGCAAAGCAGGATTCATTAAAAGTAGTGTTTCAGCATATGAAAGTTAATCACGCATAACAGAGATTATACTAACACACTCTAAAACTAACGGGTGAATCTTGTGAAGAAGGTGGGCCCTCCCTTCTCACAAGATTCCCCTGAACGAGAAAGATAGAGAAGGATACTCAAAGCAGTCTTTTATTCATCCAACAAAATATCATATTACAGCTGAAAAATGAAAACACATCTCTCTCTCTCTGAATATTTTCAATACATAAAACTTGGATCCCTCGAATGATGATTTCCTCTTATAAAGAGGGAACCCCTTCGATACAATTGATCAAAAATTACAGTGTGTATCTGAGTCCTATCTTTAGTCAGATCTACTTTCTAAACCACAATAGGATGTCCTAGTCCCGCGCAACAGAATACTATTACAGGTGTTGAAGGAGGTATTGTTGTTACAGCTGGAGTAACAACTTCTTCTCGTTGCTGCTGATTGTTATTTCAGAATCGTAATTTGCGGGCTATTTCAGCCATGTGAATTGCTCTCTTGACTATGTCGGAATTCTTATGTAGGAGCGACGGTTGGTGCTTGTTGACCGCTGACTGTAATGGCTTCCTTGTGTTTCAGCATCGTCAGTCCTGGTGGTTTCCTCTGTGTTTCAGCATCGTCGGTCCTGGCGGTTTCCTCTGTGTTTCAGCATCTGCAGCTCTGGACTGTGTAACAGCTCTGTGTTTCAGCATCTGTGACTCTGGACTATGTAACAGCTTTGTGTTTCAGCATCTGTAGCTCTGGACTGTGTAACAGCTCTGTGTTTCAGCATCTGTGACCTTGGACTGTGTAACAGTTCTGTATTTCGGCAACAGGCTTTAAATGTTAATCTGCAATTTGAACACTTGTACATTTCTAATCAATTGGTTAAGTATGAGAGTGATGTAAAATATTATGTAAAACAGATTAAACGTATAGTAATGAGAAGGGACGTTGTATACCTTTGGAATGATCAGATAAAGTGATAGTATGAGTTTAAATATGGGTGATCAAGAGTATAATAGTGGCAAAAAGTATAGGCAAAAAGATACATTGTGTGGTCCTAACATCCCCCCCAACTCAAGGTGTTGCATGTCCTCAGGCAACGTCACTCTGAGTCAGAGTCTGAATACCGACTCTGATCGTGTAAATTACTCAAGCAATAACTCTGGGAGGTACTGTCCGTTGGCATTCTGAACCCTTGGACCTGCTGTAATCTTTGTCATGTTGTTGTTTTTACCTTCTTAAGAAGCTTATAACTGACTTGATACCTTTCTATTGGCAGCCAGAGGATGGGAAAATAAAACCTGTACCCTATCCAGTTTTCATCACAATGCCTAACACACTAGATGTAGTTGGGTATCCTGGAAATTTCTACTTCTAGGTTAGCAGGACCAAAAGGATTGTGCTCTTGTCTCTTCTCCGAGGATTGCTGCCAAAACAGGTTATTGGCCTGGAGGGCAGGAATATCTATGGATCTGATGATGTGCTGACAATCCTGGAGCACTTCTGATTGTAGCTGTTGAACATGTTCAGTCATGCTTGGGTTCTTTAAGAATTCATAATATTCTCTGACAAAGGTGGTTGCCTTCTGAGGTTCTGGTCTTATCCAGAGGAGGCGATTATCTTCATTGTGCTTGGCAGCCAAAAAGTCATCTTGCCAAATGATTTGATTGAGGAGAAATGAGGTGAATGCTCGAATCTGAATGTCCCCAACAAGAGGATTGAGGTTCAACTGCCTGTTCTCAGGGATGGCTTCGTTGTGGAAATATGCCTCACAGAGGAGGTGTTGATCTCTAGTAGATGCCTCTGTGAAAGTTTTGACAAAGTCTACTGGGTGTATTAGTGCATAGGATTTGCCTGCTATAATTGATTTGATCTGAAACCATGTGAGTCACTCCATAAGGAATAAGGAGTAGTTGCAAGATGGCTTTCTTGTGGCCAGTAGTTTCTATACCAAATCAAATACTCGGGCCATTCTACCTTTTAACTCCTTGTTCTGTTTCTTGAGGGCATGAGCTTCCTCACGTGTCTGCTCTAGAGCTTCCCAATTTGAGAAAGTGTGATTTATCCAGATTTGTTTGTGCACTTGCAGGTTTTTGGCTTGTGTTTCAGCATACTATTTATTCCATTTTTGTATTTCTACCCGCTCATCCCATAGCTGAGTCTGTGTTTCAGTGTTGGCAGTAGTGGGATGAGGTAAAGTTTGAGTAGATTGTTCCCTGGAAGTGGAGAGATTGATCTGGTTGGGAGGTGTAAATTCTTCCATAGGCACTGTCTGTAAAGCCTTGTTGACAAAGGTAGGGGCTTATTTTGTTGCAATGGAGGGCTTAGTCTTAAGCTTGGGAGGGCTTGTTGGTTCTTGTGTTGCAGCAGGTATTTCCTTGGCTACAAAAGGTGAAGGAGTAGGGGTTTCTCCTGGTACTGGTACTTGGATTACCTTATAGCCTGCCTGATAGTAAACATCGCCACATTAGCAACACATATATTCTTTACACACGCTCTATATAGTCTTCTCTGACAAGGTTGTTGTTCGAGCTAAGGTGTACAAATTTAGCTCTTTTTCATATGCTTCCTTTGCCCTGGCTAGTTCTTGTTGATATGCTTCCAATTGAGACTTTAAAAACTCATTTTCTTCCAAGACATCGGCCATTGTTGGTTCAGATTGAGAGGTGTCTGGTTCTTGTGTGACAGTCATAGCCTCATTAGCTGGTTCTTGTGGAGCAGCTACAGGAATGGCAGTTGATGCTTGTGTTTCAGCCTCTTGGTGTAAGGAGAATAGTGTTTCAGCACCTTCGAACTCTGATTCCTGAATTTCAATGTCACTGTCAGCGGCTGGTTCTTGTGTTTCAGCCGTAGCTAGTTCTTGTGTGGCAACTATGGTTGGTTCTTGTGTTTCAGCCACTAAATGGGTAGATGGTTTTTGTGTTTCAGCTACTTTATTTGAGGAGAATGGTGTTGCAGCACCCGGGGTCTCTAATTCCTGTATCTCAATTTCAATGTCAGCAGTTGGTTCTTGTGTTTCAGCCGTAGCTGGTTCTTGTGTGGAAGCTATGGCTGGTACTTGTGTTTCAACCACTGAATGGGTAGCTGGTTATTGTGTTTCAGCTACAAGGTTTGAAAGGAAATATGGCGCACCACCCTGGGCATATGGTTCTTGTGTTTCAGTGCCCGTGGGTGGGACAGGCAAAGATCCCGGGATTTGGGAAGTTGGAGATGTACGGGGTATCATTCGAATGGGTTGGGAATCTAGGGTAGTGGCAATAATGGGTGGCCTTGTTGAGGCCCTTCTTCGCTTTTTTCGTAAGAATGGCGGAAAGATGGGAATTTGTTTCTGTTTTCGTGAGGGTCTTTCCTCAATGATGGGGCAGGTGGAAATGTCCGGCTCAGAGTCATCACTAAGAATATGAAGGGAGGGAGTGGATGATTCGGGTAGGGTATGAGGCGGTCTTGGTATGGCAGAGGGATTAGTTGGTCCGGTTGGTTCTGTAGGTGGGCTATTGGGTCTTTCTGGGGAGTCAGGGGGATTTTGTTGTTGTTGCTCCTGGGGGTTTTCAGGGATTTCAGCAGCTACTTGTGGGTTTATGGGCGGGTTATTTAGCGGAAGGTTTTATTGATCAAATCCCCTTTGGATGAGCAATTGGACAAGACGGTGGTGGGTGAGTGACAGGGTGGGATCTTTAGCCTTTCTGCAGTAATGTGCCATATTTTTCAGACAACCCAACAAATAATAAGGAATATTGACCCGACGATTGTGCCTTAAATCGGATAACAGAAGGAAATCGTGCTGATAAAATACCTGGTATCGGCCCTCGTAGGTTAGGTTATGCTTGATGAATCTTGCAACTCCCGGCCATGGAGGTGGGAATGAGCTGAGTTGAACACCTCGGTCTTTAAGTACAATTCATTCTTCTGGCAAGAAGAAGTTCTGTTGCACATTCTGAATGATATGTTTTCTGCTGAATATGTGAGTGTCGTTGATAGGGAGGCCTGAGACCTCTACTATATCGTCCTCTGTTACTGAAATTCGAACTCTTTCGACGATGGAATGGTCCTCCTGAAGGTTTAGGGCAAATTGCAGGACCTGTTGTTCATTGTAGCACTGGAGTCTCTGGAAGTAACTGAGCCATCCTGCCTGCTGAAAGATTTGATAAGCTGTTGGATAATGCTCTAACAGCGCTGTGGTGGTGGGTTCGTTCCGTATGACAGATCCTCCCATGGCTACTAGCTCGGCAAGATACAGCGTCAAGAGTTTGAGTATCAGCTTCTGCGCAGAGTGAGTTTTCCGAGCGACGTTATGCTAAATGGCGATCAAATGTGCAAAAGGGTGGTGAAATAGGGGTGACGGCGGTGAATTTGTGTGAAATGATGGTATTGAAGATTTGACGTGTACTCCCCTCCCGTCAAGTGCGGGTAGTAATGATTGCACTTGAGTGTTCATAATGATATAGATTCTTCCCATTAACTATAGTCTAACTGAATTATATAAAATTTACATACCTCGCCTTACCTTTTGATTCGTTCTGCAAAAAAAATATCATGCCTGTCTGTGGTAATCCTGTCGTGGCGGAGGCTTTTGATCTAATGGATGAATTGTGTTGAGGGTTTGCTGACTAGAAGGACGAACTATAATCTGAGGGCGTAAAAGTTTGCTGACAGTTGACGGTGAAAGACTGGTGTTTCAGCAACAGAGAAGAACGAAACAATTGTTGTAGATGAAGAACTGCTGAGCGATGGTGTTTCAACATCAAAAGAAAGTCAAAAGTGCTAAACGATGGTGTTTCAGCATCAAAAGACAGTCGAAAGTGCTGAACAGTGGTGTTTCAGCATCGGGAAAAATGATGAAGGGTTGCTGAGAATGGTGTTTCAGCAACAGAAAAGAAACGGCGAAACAATTGTTGGACGGTGTTTTTTCGTCGATGAAGGATGGTGAGGAAATGGGGGACTATAGTATTTTGGGAGTGGGAAGAGTAAAAGGTGCTGAGCAGTGGTTTTTCAGCATCGGGAAAAATGATGAAGGGTTGTTGACAATGGTGTTTCAGCAACAGAAAAGAAAAGGCGAAACAATTGCTGGACGGTGTTGTTTCGTCGATGAAGGATGGTGAGGGGATGGGAAAAAGTGGTAAAAAGGTTGCCGAACGTGATGAGAAAGAGTGTGAGTTTGGTGGTAGTGGTGTTTTAGTAATGAAGGAGAGGGAATAGATTGCAGACAGTGGTGTTTCGACAACAGAGAAAAGTCAAAAGTGTTGAAGGGTGGTGTTTCAGTATTGGAGGAAAGGGAAGCGTGTTGAACGGTGGTGTTTCAGCAAAGTCTACTGTGCTTGAACAATGGTGTTTCAGCATCAGGAAAAAGTCAACAGTGCTGAACAGTGGTGTTTCAGTATCAGAAAGCTTATCTCCTTGAAGTAGGATCGTCCTTCCCTAGTGGCCTGAGCTTCAATCAAGAATCTGCAAAAATGGACTGTAGCATGGTATTTCTTGACAGGAATTATTAGTAAATAAAATCTAATCTACTCTAATACTAAAGAAATTAATCTTAAAAGAATTAATTGCCATTAGGGGTAGAAACTCCCTCGACGAAGAGGAAATGGACGTCTGCCATGCATGTGGCCTTAAAATCTTCTTTAGAAATTGGTCGCTGATACAGATGGAGCCGATAACCATTTACAAGTAACGGGGTTTTGGAGTCATCGATTGTGAGGAGCCTTACTGTTCCATTGGGGAAAACTGTGTCTACTTCGTAAGGCCCAAGTCATCTTGTACGCAGTTTCCCTTGAAATTCTTTGAATCGGGAATCATACAGTAGTGCCCAATTACCTTTTTGGAACTGCTTGTTCTTGATATTTTTGTCATGCCATTTTGATCTTTGTTGTTGAATTATGGTTGTTTGTTGAATGGCATCTAGTCTTTTCTCCTCCAGTTCATTAAGTTGCTGCAACTTGGCTTCCTGTGCATCGGTTAAATCAAGGTTGACAACTAAAGCAGTCCTTAAGGTTTTTATCTCAAGTTCCACAGGAAAGACAACACTCTTTCCATAGACTAATTCATAGGGAGAGAATCCTGTAGTATTTCTCCATGTAGTTATGTAGGCCCATAGTGCTTCAGGGAGCCTGTAGGACCAATCCTTTCTATTTTCTTTCACTATTTTTGTGAGAATGGCTTCTATTACTTTGTTTGTGCTTTCCACCTGTCCATTGGCTTGGGGGTGGTATGTTGTAGTCATTCTCTGCTAAATATGGTATTTCTGAAGGGTGGCTTTGAACCCATGAGAAGTGAAAGGTGGTCCTCCATCTGTAACTAATTCTCTTGGCATTCCAAATTTGGTGAAGATGTCTTTAAACAAAAAATCTATAACTGCTTCTTCAGTCGCTCTGTGGAGTGCCTTGGCTTCCACCCATTTAGTCATGTAGTCTGTGCAGACCACTATATAAACTTTTTAATTGGATGGAGGGTTGATGGGTCCTATAAAGTCTAAGGCCCATCTTTCAAATGGTTCAAGTACTACCTGGGGGTTTAATGGAATTTCATCTCTATGATTAGGTTGGCCTATTCTTTGGCAGTTATCACAGGCTTGAACATATTTCTTTGCATCCTTGAAGAGTGAGGGCCAATAGTACCCCATCCTGAGAATTTTATGTGTTGTTCTTCTATCAACAAAATGCCCTCCACAAGGGCCATCATGACAAGCTTTCAATAGATCATACACCTCATCTTCTCTAATACACCTTCGAATTTCTTGATCAGCTCTTGTATGGAAAAGGTACCCGCTTATCCAACTATACCGAGCACTTTGATGAATAATACTTTTTTTCTCTCGGTAGGATAGGTGTGATGGTAACTTCCCTGCAACCAAGTAGTTAGCAATATATGCATACCAAGGTGAGTGAGCAG
>ML777378.1:768165-780059 GCA_009831015.1 Picea engelmannii | reverse complement strand
TAGGAACTATTACCAACGGGGACACCCATTCACTGTCTGATATAGGATAGATAAACCCTGCATTGAGCAATTTTTGAAGTTCTTCCTTGAGGATTTCTCTTAAATTTGGGTTCATTCGTCGCTGAGGTTGACAGATTGGCCGAAAATCTTACTTAATATATATTCTATGCATACATAATTCAGGAGAGATTCCTTTCATGTCTGTTTAATCCCAGTCGAATGCTTCTTTATTGTCCCGAAGTAACTTCATTAACTATTGTGTTTCAGCATCTGTCAAATGAGGGTTTATATTCAATGTTTTGCCAGGTTCAATTTCGACTGGTAAGATTTTAGAGGAGATGGTTTTAGGTGTTTGAGGTGAGCTTCCCGAATTGAGGTTTTCTTGATTATCAGACTTCAACAATGCAGTTAGTTGATTATGAGTTTCTGGAGTCACAGAGGAGGGCTCACAAATAAAATTATTGATAATGTCATCCTTTGTAGAGTCTTTCAGGCTTAAAGCTTGTCCGATAGTCAAAAGGGGTTGAGTAGGTTGATCCTCAAAGTCTACCCATGCAGAGTTATCATTATTAGCCAGGGGTGTAACATGAGGATAGAGGGTAAGTTTCTTTGTTTCATAACCGTTTGAAATTGTCATTGACCCTGATCTACAGCTGATAAAAGCATCTGCTGTGGCTAGCCAAGGTCTACCTAGAATTAGAGGGTGCCCCCCCAACTTTGTTTTGGGTTGCAGCACTGTAAAGTCAACTGGATAATTCCAGGATTCCACCGAGATACTGAGGTCTTCAATGACTCCTTCTGGTTTAATTGTGGATCAATCAGTCAATTCTAGGATAGTTGGGGTCTCTCTGACTTCATTTTGTAATTGTAGCAGTTGTAAGGTTTCTAAAGTCATGATATTGATGGTTGCACCTAGGTCATACATGACTCGAGGGATTATCGTTTTTCCAACTTGTACTGTAACGGTAGGGTGGCCAGGATCACCGTATTTAACTGGGGGAGTTTTACCTGACATTAGTGCAGACAGGTCTCCCATAACATAGACTGTAAGGGGATCCTTAGTTTTCCTACCAGGCTTTTTGACACAAATATCTCACATTGTCCTAGCATAGATTGGTACGTCTCGGAGTGCTTGTAGTAGAGGAATTTTGACGTATAAATTTTGTAATTCCCCTAGAAGATTAAAGGCTGGTGGTTCAGGCTTTTTAGTTAAGGCTAAACGCTCAGAAAATGGTGGTGTTGTTGTTTCAGCAGCATTGTTAGAGGATGATTGTACCTTTTCAGGTACATCATGCTCTTTTGTCTCCCCTTTATCAGAAGAGGTAACATCAGCTATGGTAGGTTCCACTATTCTCCCAGATCGATGATGGATATTGTTGCATTGTGCAGGGAGAAGGGAAAGTGTGGGCTGGTTATAAATATCAATGCACTGCACAAATTTATTATTCGGGTTGGGATTAGGTTGTACAGGTAGCTGGGGTCTCATCGTTTGGTTATTTGGAGGAGTACCTGCAGGAGTTGAGGTAATTGATTTTGAAAGGCAGGTTGTTGTCCTCTCCAATTTTGATTCCACTGATTCTGATATGGCTATTGTTGTTGTGGAGGCCAAGGGGTCCACATTGTGGGATCAACAAAGGGTGGGTTATTTTGTTGCATGGGTGGGTATGTTTGTTGCATGGGTGGGTAAGTTTGTTGCATGGATGGGTAGTTCATTTGATTAGTGTATTTCATTTGATTTAAGGGGGGGTAACTCATTTGATTGAAAGCAGAATAATTATTCCAACAATTAAATGGCATGTTAGAGTTCATACCTTGTCCTCGTGGTTGCCATTGTCTCCTTTGTGTCATCAGATAGACAGCTTCAACTTCTTCGTCCATTGGTTGTAATGCTGCCTTGATCCCTAGTAAATATGGACAATTTTGGGTATCATGATCTTTGTCACAGATAGTGCAGATTGGCTTTTTGTCGAGTGGACATTCTCTTCTTGGGTTCTTATCTCTGCATTGGGAACAAAAGATAGACAAGGTTGCTTCTGCTTCTGCTTGTTTTTTCTTAATCTGTAGGGTATCCATTTGTGAGGCAAAAGAGATTAGCATTTCAGTTTTAAAATCTTCAAGTAAATTACCTATATCGGCTCTTGTTTCTCCCCCGCTGGCTGATTTTTGGACTCTAGAGAATGTGGTGTCCCTGCTGTTTAATCTGTTTCTTGAAGCTCCCCTTGAACATCTTTTGCATAAATTGACAATTTCATCATATGATTCCTTGGATATGTCCCCTTTTCCAAGCATGTTCAGCATATCTAGATAGTCATCCCTTACTCCTTTTAATAAAATAGTTTTGAGAATATCCTTACTTACATTAGGATGACTGGATCTTTGTAGATTGTATTGTAGCCTTTCTACAAAGTCTTCTAGATTCTCGTCCTCTTTCTACATCATTTTAAATAGCTCCTCCCTCTTTTCTTTCGTCCGGCAGTAGTCCTGGTATTTGTTCAGGAATTTCTATTTCATTTGGTCCCATGTTGTGATTACATGGCCTCCAAGACTCATAAACCATCTTAGTGCATTCCCTTTTAGTGTTGCTGTAAATAGCTTCAGTTTTTGAGCATTAGAAACGTAATCATAACTCCTACATAATATATCAAACTCAAATAGAAATTCATCAGGATCCTCTGAAGATAAACCATGAAAATTAGGTAATGCTGTGAGTGGAATGTTTTTCATGGGGGCTGCTCCTCTAGGGATATCGCTAATAGGAAATCCTAATGTAGAGAAAGAATTTTCATCTTTTACCTCGCCTTCAGGCCCTGCCTGTTCTTCGTGATGCAATTTTTTGTTGTACTCATCCATGTTTTCCTCTGTCTCCTCCCCTGCTACACTTTCTCTGTCCTCAATGTCTCCTACTGGCTTCTGGACTGTCTCATGGCTCCAAACTTCTTTCCATGTTCCAAAAATTGCTTGAAATGAAGGCTGAGAGTTTTGTTTTCGAAGGTTTGGTCGTTGAGCAGCAGTTTCAGACTTTGATAAAATCTCATCAATGTAATTCTTTCTTCGTCCTTTTCCTTTTCCCTTGCCACCTGTAGGGTTAGTGTCCTTGGGGTTTTTCATGCAATCTTTTTATCTAAAGAAAAGAAATCATAAGTGCTTTTGAAATCTATAGCTACCTTCCCCGGCAACGGCGCCAAAATGTTGGTCACTATAATTGCTTAATTGATTCAAACAACCAAGTGATACATAAATTATCAACCCAAGGAAGTCTGTTTATCTCAAATATAACCATGCACTATATATGCTCAATTCCAAAAGCAACTTAGAGTTGTAGTAAAAGAAACTATATTAATCACACTTGTCTTGAATGAACTGAAGCTCTGATTAAATCACAGGAAGCATCCTACCTATTGCAGTTCTTAAATATTAATCTAAAGAATATTGGATTACATTAAAATAACACTTGCAACAGGAAATAACAACTATTCTGCAATCAGAGAACATGACCCTTATTCTCAAACAGAGACTTCAGCACTTTGTTTCAGATTAACACTCTTTCATGAAAACAATAATGCAGAGAAAGCTAACTCTATCTAGCAGAGAACAAGGCCATCTAATTCCTTCCTTTCTAAGCAAGAACCCTTAGCCCTATTTCTAATTAGCACACTTGCAGAAATAATTGAAATCTACAGAGAACAAGATATTCTGATCCCTTCCTTTCTAAGAAGGAACCCTTAACCCAGTCTCTGGCTAGCACACTTGCAGAAGTAATTGAAATCTACAGAGAACAAGATATTCTGATCCCTTCCTTTCTAAGCAGGAACCCTTAACCCAGTCTCTAGCTAGCACACTTGCAGAAATAATTGAAATCTACAGAGAACAAGATATTCTGATCCCTTCCTTTCTAAGAAGGAACCCTTAACCCAGTCTCTGGCTAGCTTCATAAAATCATCACACAAGATTGTTAATAATAAAAAAATGTAACATTCGATAAACTTAACAAGACAGAGTTCAGTAGTGTTTTAGCAAAGCAGGATTCATTAAAAGTAGTGTTTCAGCATATGAAAGTTAATCACGCATAATAGAGATTATACTAACACACTCTAAAACTAACGGGTGAATCTTGTGAAGAAGGTGGGCCCTCCCTTCTCACAAGATTCCCCTGAATGAGAAAGCTAGAGAAGGATACTCAAAGCAGTCTTTTATTCATCCAACAAAATATCATATTACAGCTGAAAAATGAAAACACGTCTCTCTCTCTCTGAAGCTTTTCAATACATAAAACTTGGATTCATCGAATGATGATTTCCTCTTATAAAGAGGGAACCCCTTCGATACAATTGATCAAAAATTACAGTGTGTATCTGAGTCCTATCTTTAGTCGGATCTACTTTCTAAACCAGAATAGGATGTCATAGTCCCGCGCAATAGAATACTATTACAAGTGCTGAAAGAGGTATTGTTGTTACAGCTGGAGTAACAACTTCTTCTCGTTGCTGCTGATTGCTATTTCAGCATCGCAATTCGTGGGCTATTTCAGCCACGTGAATTGCGCTCTTGACTGTGTCGGCATTCTTATGTAGGAGCAACGGTTGGTGCTTGTTGACTGCTGACTGTAACGACTTCCTTATGTTTCAGCATCGTCGGTCCTGGCAGTTTCCTCTTTGTTTCAGCATCGTCGGTCCTGGCGGTTTCCTCTGTGTTTCAGCATCTATAGCTTTGTACTGTGTAACAGCTCTATTTTTCAGCATCTGCGACTCTGGACTGTGTAACATCTTTGTGTTTCAGCATCTGCAACTCTAGACTGTGTAACAGCTCTGTGTTTCAGCATCTGCGACCTTGGACTGTGTAACAGTTCTGTGTTTCAGCAACAGGCTTTAAATGCTAATATGAAATTTGAACACTTGTACATTTCTAATCAATTGGTTAAGTACGAGAGTGATGTAAAATATTATGTAAAACAGATTAAACGTATAGTAATGAGAAGGGACGTTGTATACCTTTGGAATGATCAGATAAAGTGATAGTATGAGTTTAAATATGGGTGATCAAGAGTATAATAGTGGCAAAAAGTATAGGCAAAAAGGAACATTGTGTGGTCCTAACAGAGGGGAACATGGGTAACATCTCTACTACGATCACGATTGACATTTCAATCAAAGAAGGTGTCGTGGAAAACATCAACCTTGGCGCTAATTGCACACCCGACGAAGTGGTTTCTTACACTGCTTTATTCAAGGAATTCCACGATGTGTTCGCATGGAGCTACGAGGAAATGCCAGGGATTGACCCTTCAATCGTCGTACACAAAATCAAAACCTACCCTGACGCGAAACCGGTTCGACAAAAGCTTCGCCCGGTTCATCCCAAGAAAATCGCAGCTATAAAGGTAGAAGTTGAAAAACTTCTAAAATCTGGCTTCATCTATCCCATCCCTTTAACCGAATGGGTCTCCAACCTTGTTCCGGTTTCTAAGAAACAAGGGACCATCCGTTTTTGCGTTGAATACTGAGATCTCAACAAAGCTTGTCCTAAGGACAACTACCCTACGCCCTTTATCGATCAAATTATCGATAATTGCGCGGGGAGCGTGATCTTCTCTTTCATGGATGGTTTTTCTGGATATAACCAGATCGAAATCTTACCCACTGGTCAACACAAGACAACCTTCATCTGCCCTTGGGGTACTTTCACCTACTGAAAGCTACCTTTTGGCCTTAAAAATGTTGGTGCTACTTTCCAGCGAGCCATGTCGTATGTTTTTCATGACATCAAACATATAGCAGAACTGTATCTCGATGATTTACCTGCACATTCGCTAAATCGATCCGATCACATTGATCATTTACGAGCGATTTTTCTTCGATGTCGATTCTACTGTATCCGTCTGAACCCACACAAATGCATTTTCGCTGTCGAATCTGGTCGGCTCCTCGGTTTCATTGTCTCCAAAGATGGGATCAGGGTGGATCCCTTAAAGATCAAGGGCATCTTAGCCTTACCTCCACCTACCAATTTAACCCAACTCCATAGTTTGCAAGGCAAAGAAAACTTTCTTCGCCGTTTCATCTGCAACTATGCCGATATCACTAAAGGATTTATGCGGTCACTGCAAAAGAACGTCCCTTTCATCTGGGATGACGCCGCTCAACGGTCATTCGATGCCCTCAAGCACACTTTGACCCACGCACCTCTGTTACATCCCCCTGAATATACAAAGGATTATATCCTTTACTTGGCTGCTTCTACCTCCACCATCGCCATGGTGTTAGTTCAAGAAGACCCCAATGGCAAAGAACATGTGATTTATTATCTAAGCAAGAGTCTATCTGGACCCGAACTCAGATATTCGCATGTTGAGAAACTGGCTCTGGCAGCCGTCATCGTTGTCCAAAGGTTCCGCCACTACATCTTATTACGCACCACCACGGTAATCGCAGACTCCAACCCAATGTATCACGTCTTGACACGTCAAGTACTTGGGGGAAAATATTCAAAATGGATCGTTATTCTCCAAGAATTCGATCTCGAGTTTACGAAGGCTAAAGCCAAAAAATCCCTGGTGTTTGCCGAGCTCATCTGTACTCTCCCTCGTGTCGATGAAAACATTGAACCTAGAGACTCTTTCCCCGATGAATCTATCTTCCTCATCAACACCTCTGATCCTTGGTACGGAGACATTCTCCTGTACCTCCAAACCCAACGTTTTCAACCCAACATCTCTCGCGAAGAGCGTCGATGCATTCGTCATCACTCTCATCGTTATATCATTCTCGGTGACACTTTGTATCGCCGTGGTATTGACACCATCCTTCGGCAATGTCTAATTCACGAGGAGGCTGAACGCGTTTTGAACGATTTTCACCTGGGCGCCTGTGGCGGTCACCTTTTCGGGATGGCCACAGCCCAAAAAATCCTATGTGTCGGCTACTTTTGGCCCTTGATTTTCAAAGATTGCATCGAGGCTGTCAAAAAATACCCAATCTGCCAAATCTTTAACAAGAAGGCACGCACCCACCCTACGGTGCTGCACCCTATTATCGCCATCGACCCCTTTGCCAAATGGGGCATCGATTTCATGCAGTGTAAGCTTACCTCAACCGGGGGGCACGGTTACAGCATCGTCGCCGTCGACTACTTCACCAAATGGGCTGAGGCTATGCCTACCTTCCTGAATGATGGCCATACCGCAGCTCTATTCCTCTTCAACCACATCATAACTCATTTTGGTGCACCACGTGCCATTTTCACTGACCATGGTGCACACTTCAAAAATCAGATGATGAGCGAGTTACATGTCAAATTGGTTTTTTTCCATGAAAACTCATCCCGTTACTACCCTCAAGCAAACGGACAGGTTGAGGCTATCAACAAAGTCCTAAAAACCATGATCCAACGTATGGTAGGGGAAAACAAAACATCGTGGCATTTACAATTGTTCTCCGCTCTCTGGGCCTATCGCACCTCTATGAAAACTTCAAATGGATTTACTCCTTTCTAGTTGGTCTATGGCATTGAAGTCGTCCTACCAATTAAGTGTGAGATTACATCACTCAAACTGAAAGTAGAACTCCTGCCCCATACTTCTGCTAAAGAAGAACGATTTTTATATCTATCTAAACTAGACGAAACACGTCGGGATGCTTCTCTTGCCAATGAGGCACATCAGAAATGAATTAAAAGTCAATATGACAAATCCGTCCACCCTCTGATTTTCACAGAAGGAGACTTAGTCCTTGTTTACGACCAAGCTCACGATAAATTGGGGACAGGAAAGTTAGAACCCATGTGGCACGGTCCCTACATTGTGAAACATGTCCTACAAAAAGGTCCCTACAAATTAATCGATCATGATGAAATTTCCCTGGGACAGCCCCAAAACGGGCTTTACCTTAAGAAGTACTATGCCTAGATCACCTAGTATTTGTACTTTGTACATTATTGTATTTAGTTTGGTGTGTATATTTCTTTCGCGTGCTCGAGTCTTTACCATTGCCACTCATGACTGTGCCTGTGTTTTCATGCGCATATGACATCTTCCTTTCCTATCTTTTTTGGGTTTGCGGATGGCGCTAGCCGACATACCTGGAACATTGCTTTGGCAGCATGGGTTATTTACCAGTTTGACGAGGTGGTGAGTTCAGGAGGTATCTGTTTAGGACCAGCAACCAACAATATGGTAGAATATCATGCTGTCATTGGACTGTTGTACCAAGCCTCCTCTCTAGGTATCTCTCGCATCATTATCTACTTAGACTCTCAACTCGTGGTTTATCAACTCAATCGCATCTACGCTATCCGTAGTCCTATCCTGCTACGTCTACACTTGCAAGTTCGCCGTCTCGAACGAATGTTCGATTACATTGAATATAGACACATTCCGAGAGAACTTAATAGTGTTTCGGATTCATTAGCTAATTATATCATGGACCGGTATCTTGCCCATATATAAGATTTAAGGAAAGAAAAACTGTACATTACATATAAATTAAAACACATCACATACATCATCATGTACAAATCATTGGCATCATAAAAACTTGAAACTGTATATATATATATATATATATATATATATATTTATGGCATGACTGAAATGTTTGTATTACATCAAAATGTAGGTAGAAGAGAAAAATACTAGGTCTTTCCACCCATACAACGTCGCCTGGCAAGGCATACGAAAACATGATCACGGGAGAGACTCTAATCTCCCCGCGCTATGTTGTGCTGTGAGTAACACACTACTGCGCGCACTACGTGCCTCAATAGAGAATTAATATTATCTGGTACTCCTACAGTGTGCCTCTGCATATGTAAAGGCACTTCCCCCCTCCGCATAGGAGGGATACCCATCGTAAGGCCTTGGAGGTTCCTCTCAACCTCCCAGAGACCTACTGTTGGTACTGCCGGATCTGCTGCAACCGGGGCACCTCCACGACATCCTGGTACCAGTATATCATCCGGGCGCACTGCTCCCTTGTCTGCATGTTGGAAACAATACATCTGCTAAAACTCTTCTACATACCCAAAAAAATATATACATCAAAAACTTAAAAAACAAAAACTAGACAAGGTATGGCTCAGTCTCTTACCCGACTCATCCTAGTCTTCCCCCGCGGGCAGAATCAAGTCCATGCTCCCGTCAAAATCTACATCAGCATAAGGGAAGTCCTCTATCGAGAGGTACTTCCGTCTCAGCCAGGCAAAGAAATCGCCAGTAAAATGAAACTCTGACTCCAAAACTAGCCTTGGAGACAGACTAGTCCACATCTCCATCCTGGGTTCATCCACTGGTCGTACCGCCAGTGCTATCTGAGGCTGCATCTGAGGGATGCGCTCTAGAAAAATGAGACCAAAAACGAGCCATAGCCAAACTGCTTCTATCCAGTCCTGCATCGTGAGATCTGTTCCTTCACATTTCGAAGAAACGCTACACTCCAGTTGAACAGTGTTGGTTCCAAACACTGAACACCGTAACCCACCTACAATCTTGATGCCAGATGAGCACTAGTGCTTCCTGTCACGCTCGTGATAGCAAATAGTATAGACCGGAGGGGAAAATCTCGAATATTCTTGATAGGGATTCTGCCCCCTACCAACCTTGCTCCTGGGATGCAATGGCGTGCCAGATACACATCCACTTGTTCAGGTAGCGCCCTCTTCCCAGTAAAAGATATGGGGACCCCTCTTTTCGAGAGGCCATTCAAAAAGTACACGTCTTCTAATTCAATGGTTAAAATTTGTGTGTCGATCCGGAATCCTTGTTCCGCAACATCCCAGAGGCCAATCATATGCTCGAGTAATAAAATCTCTCTCTTCATTTTTTGCAACTTGAAGAACTTGAGCAAACCACAAGCTCGCAAAGAAGCCCGTGTACGAGGACTCCGTAAGGCGACTAAGTCATCCATCTCATGTTCCCTCTCTTTCCATTCAATCATGATTGCCGAAGTTACCTACAAAACAAAAAATCAAAGAATTTGTTATTTCCACGTTTTGGCAATTTCGGCAATTTTCATAAGTAATTTAAAACATGAATTAAGAACCCTACATCATTTAAAAGAAACCACTCACTCTTTTTAACCACCACGCCCTCTCCTAAACATTTAACATTTATCAAACAACAATAAAAACATTTTAAAAATTCAAAACGATTTTGGGGGCTGCGTGGGCACTTGGGAAGATTTTTGTGAGTTCTTTTACTAAAAAATGACCCATCTAATTAACTTCTAGGGTGTTGACATCTTAACCATCCTTATCTAAAGTGTGTTTTGTAAAAGAATCCCCTTTTCCATTAATTTTAAAAAGAGGCCGATTTGGTTCTAATTGGGGCGACTTAGGGATTCGTGTTTTAAAATAAATAATGCTATGAAAATGGATGTGAAACCATGCAATTGAAATAGAAAGAGATGGACACCTACCTGGTCCGAACGGCGAGCGAAACAGTGAACCGTAGCTTTGGCAACGAGCAAAACAAGATCTGCCTCAAAACGAAATTCTCCACTACTCCAAAATCCTTGCAAAATGAAATGGTAAATGAAGTTTTCAATGAATGGTTATTTATAAATTTTCATTTTTCATAAGGTATGGTCAATTATGGTTTTTTCTAATAATATGTTGGCTTCACTAATCCCTGGTTTGTAGTACTGGCATCGCAGGCTTCCTGGCAGTCCTGATGGATTTTTCACCTTGTCGCACTTATGAGCATAGTCTTAGTTCGTTCTCGAGCTCGATAATATGAGAACGTAACCGGGTAAACTTTTATCTCTTTTTCGGACCCGTATGGATACGAACACACGAAAAAGGAACCCCCCTAGAGTCTACTTTAAACCCTTTTCAGACTCTCTAAATATGAAAATATTGTCAAGTGATCTTGCTTCCTTTCACACTCATTAAAAGGTCAGAAAAGGCGTCTTTTGAGCGATAGTTTAACCCTTTTTCGGTCTCGCTGGACTACTATACGAAAAAGGAACTGAGAGAGTTCTCTTTTAAGTGTTTTTCTAAACTCTATAATCCTGAAAAACCTTCGAGTTTTCTTTCTTTGGACTCGTTAAAACACACATCGACAGACCCATATGGGACCGAACCCTTACTTCTTCCGGTTCGTTAAACAAAGGAAGAGGAACTTACCGAAGGTGAGTTATATCGAGCATGTGTTATCCTCCTCGAGCTCATTAAATCAAAAAGAGGTACTCATCTATCTGGATGGGGGGGGAAATTGACAGGAGCAAGCCAAGCAGTCTCTTGAGAACATCCATCATTTCTTAGAGTCGCCCTTGAACACGACACTTTGTCATTTTGCACATATCATAATCCACTGAACCTCTGCACTGAGCCAATCCTTTGAGTTCCTTTCGCTCCTTTGGGTCACCCGACGCAAGTCACGATACCCACTGCATAGTTTTGGTCCATGTCACGTTTTGCTGTCATGCCTCAGTGTTCAAGGGAAGTATCTGCCTCGAGAGTCATCCATCCCAAGTATCTTGCCTCAAGACCTGTGTCAGTCCATGTCTGTTTGATCTACCAATTAAATCTCCATGTCCATTTCGTGTCATTGATGGGGGATACATCAAGGCCCTCCCTCGATGAGTCTGTTCCTGTCAACTTCGACACATTATCCGAGAATCAGATTTAGAAACCAGTTAGTACTTTGGGACCTGCATGCCTCAATGGCAGGGCTCCTCAAATTCGACAGTAGGTTTACATCATTGACCTCTGATCAAATGATTCCATGAATGTTCGAATTCAGCTCATCTATTCACATTTGCTGGAATGTACTAAGGTACCTTGGGAATCATTGACATTAATGGTGATCTCCCTCGCACTTGTTAACGGTTCACACCATTGACCGGTAATCAAGTGGTTTCTGCCATGTTCGACATCAGGACATCTATTCACATGGTTGGATT
>ML777378.1:750935-767122 GCA_009831015.1 Picea engelmannii | reverse complement strand
GGAGGAAGTTCCCAACTTGTTCTAAAGATAACTCAAGAGGTTAAGCTCCTCTTAACCTATATAAGCAGGCTCTATGATGGTGGAAAGGGGGAAGAACTGCTGGTATGAAACTTATGATCTTGAAGAAAACACACAGTCAGCCAAAGGAGAGTGATTAGTGAAGTTGTTGTTATCCAGGTTGTGGATCATTCAGGCAAGGGTTAGACGAAGAGGACTCGACGAAGCTGTCGCATTCGCATCTACGATTGTAAGTACTGCTGTCGTTATTTTCATCAATATGACACGCTTGGCCTGTTTCTTTCTAGTTTGTGTATAATGTCACATGAACGTATCATTAATTGATAGATCTGTTTTCAAGCTAATATCAATAGAGTAGGAAGTGGTCGTATCTTGTTTTGTCCACGGGATCTAGCGAGAAGCAAAGGATCGAAGCGCAACTAGGAGCGTGCTGGGACAAACGTCGATAAAAAGGTACTTTTGTTATCCTTCCTTCCCATGTGTTAGCTTAGATAGATTTGAAAGGAAGTCAGTTTCCATGTTAAGAATTTTTTGTCTAGAGTTAGGGTCAAGCTCTTAGAGGCGATCTACCTGTTCGTAGGGAGATTTTCCTACAACACTATGGATGGGATGGAACAGGAAGTGGTGAGTATAGCCCCAATTTTCTATTAGTAGACTTACAAGTAGAACACATCACAGACCCCTTTACATATTTACTTACAATTTCTTTCATTTGAGGCCCATAACAAAACCTCTGCAAATGAGCCATAGTTTTTCCTACACCAAAATACCCCGATACAAGAGAAGTATGAGCTTCTCGTATTACATGGACTCGTTCACTTGTATGATTACATAGCCTCCCAAGATGATAGAGTAACTTTCCCTGCAGAAAATAGTTCTCTACCTGTGCACCATGGGTTAGCTTCTCATACACTTCTTTAAAATATTCATCGATGGCATATTGTTCTACATAGTTATCATGAGATAAAGAAGTATTCTTCAAAATAATAGAAGCAACAATAGGAGGTCTAGAAAGCATATCGGCTACCTTGTTACTTGTACCCTTCTTGTACTTGATTACCAAATGAAATTGTTGTAGAAAACCCATCCATCTATAATGTCGATATTGCTGCAGTTTGGTCTGTGCCTGAAGATACTGTAAGGGCTGGTGATCTGTATGTATGATAGTTTCCTTCCCTAACAAGTAATGCTTCCATTTCTTTACGCTTTGAAGTAATGCATACAACTCTTTATCATATGTAGGATAGTTAACAACAGCTTGGTTAAAAGTATCAGAGTGGTAACATATAAGCTTAGGATATTGCATCAATACTTCACCCATGGCGTATCCGCTGGCATCTGTCTCGATCTCGAACGACTGTTGAAGATTTGACAGTGCTAATACTGGTGCGGTATTGATCTTCTCCTTAAAAATGTTGAAAGCTTTTTGTTGCTTTCCTTCCCACTGAAAAGTGTTCTTCACACTGGTTAAGGCATGCAAAGGGGCTGCGATAAAAGAGAAGTTGGGAATGAATCTTCTCCAATACTAGACTGCACCCAAAAAGCTTCGAATCTGAGTTACACTCTTTGGCTCAGGCCATTTCACAATCACTTCAATTTTGGAAGGATCAATCTTCAATTGTCCTCCTCCCACGATGTGACCTAAATATACAAGTGCAGTCTTGCCAAATTCACATTTATACATTTTCACATAGAACTTTTCCCTCTGCAAAGTATCCAATACTTGCTTTACATGCCTGACATGTTCATCCCAAGTCCCGCTGAAAACAAGAATGTCGTCTAAATATAAAATCACAAAGTCATCCAGGAAAGGTCTGAATACATCATTCATCACACACATGAAAGTTGTCGGAGCATTACAAATCCCAAACGACATAACTAACCACTCAAACAATCCTTGTTTGGTTTTAAAGGTAGTCTTCCATGCATCATGTTCTGCAACCCTGATTTAATGATATCCACTGCGCAAATCCAACTTAGTGAAATAAACAACATTATTTAACTAATCAAGTAAATCATCTATGCGAGGAAGAGGGTATCGATTTTTCACCGTGATTTTATTTAAGTCTCGGTAATCGACACATATTTGCCATGTGCCATCTTTCTTTGGCACCATCACGATCGGAGAACCACAAGGAGATGAACTGGGCCTGATGACCCCTTGATCCAATAAGCCCTGTACCTGCTTCTTGATCTTTGTCATCTCCACAACTGACATCCTATACATGCCCACATTAGGCAAAGGAGAATCTTTTTTATGAGATGGATTACACCCTTGGAAAGCATCGGTTGTCCCGACATCTTTCTCTTTGACGACCATGAGTACATATCTCTTATTAGTGGTTATGAGTCTTTTCATTTGTCCTGCACTAACAAGCGTCGTATTCACCCTCATGCTGTGAGCTCTAACAATATATTCCACTCCCCCTTTAGTAAGGTGGTATTTGTTCTCATGATGAAAGAAGAATGCTTTTCTATCATAAAGATAAGGACTTCCCAACACTATGCCATATATATCAAGTGATACAACATCCAAATCTACTTCATCAATCAACTTTGAAGCAATAGAAAATCTAACTCTACATTGTTTGGTGACATTAAGTTTTTCTTTGTCACATACCCAACCAAGATGGTAAGGCGTTGGATGTGGTTTTGTTATAAAACCCATATTCTCGACAAGTGCTTCAGATATTAAGTTTACTTGGGAACCCAGATCAAATAATGTATCTATCTTAGTATGCTTAGATACAACTCGTATATGAAATAACTCATTCCTATTTTGTTCATCAATATGAGATTCATCGGTGGAACTTGAACTAGCATGAAGAGAATATTTACCTTGTACTCCAGCTGTTGTTATCTTTCCTTCATCTCCTGATTCAGAACTAAGATCTTGTTGCACTGTAGCAACAGTCTTTGTCTTCCCCTTTCTAGTGAACTATTTTGGTTTCTTTTCCGGATGTAGTTTCCAACAGTGTTCTTCATCGTGACCGCTCCTCTTGCAATGAGTGCAAGATGGTTTTTCTCCTTCTCTCATTACTGTAGCAGTCTTCTTTCCCTTCCTTTTGAACTTCTTGAAAGTATTTTGTGGGAAATTGGAAGGTTTCTTCGTGGGGTCTTCTTGAACATGTTTCCCCCTGTTCTCAAGGTGAGTGGCTTGCAGACAAACTTCATCAAGACTTGTGGGGTTAGACAAGAGCAAAGTATGACGAATATAACTATGAAGTGCACCAATATACTTCATTAAAGTTTCATAAGAATCCAAAGGAATATTCAATGCTAGAGCTTTCTTCCTAAATTCCTTTGTGAAACTTTGTACGTTCTGACCTTTACTCTGTCTCAACGTTTTCCATTCCATCATTGATTTATGTAAATACCCTAATGGATAGAACTGCTTCCTTATCTCTATTTTAAAATTTGACCATGAGGAAAGAAGCTTACCACACTTACTTTTGTCCTATAGCTTGCTCTCCCACCATACGAGAGTGGTGCCTTCCAACCGAAGAGAAGTCAATTGCACTTTAACTTCCTCTTCGTCAATATGTTGAACACGACAAGATACTTCAACCTGTCGGATCCAATTGTCTAACTTTTTAGGATTAGCATCTCCATTAAACATAGGTAAAGCAAACTTTACATCAAGCTTTAATAACGGTTTCTTAAAATAGGTTTTATGGTTAGAATGTTGAGAGTGATGAGAATTCTCAGAGGAAGAACTAGAACTTGAAGGCGAAGATGGAGGCTCAAGAGGATCTCCTCCAACCCCTTGATTTACTGAAGCATCATCATCTGCATGTGCTTCATTTTTCCTCTCCTTCTTCTTCATCCTCTCCTCGTAATCTCCATACATTCGTTTGACCATTTCTGACATGTGATAAAAGACCATGTGAAAGTTTTTTTCATGTTCATCATGCTTGTATTCTTCTGCCATCTTCTTCCTTCGGGATGTACGACCAACTTCGGGATTGAACGTCTTAAGAGTTCCTTCACCCTGCTTATGCTTGGCCCTAGTAAGCATTCATACTCAACAATTCAAGTCAAAGACGACTGCTCTGATACCAACATGTTCCAGGATCTTTTCGTCAGGTGACTTATTAAAGAATTTCATAAAATGAGCATAAACAAAAGTACACCATATAGAATGAAAAACTCAAAATGAAAGAGACACAATCATGCAATATGAACAGAAAGAACTTGATAACGGAGTTCGTCCCTGGTGGACTATGTCTCCAAGTCCTGCTCTCAAATGGGTAGGTCTTTTTATTAACTCCACAAAAGAATTGGGCAAAATACATAAGTATACCTCATTCTAGAGTTTAGCCACAGAATCTTTGCTCAGATTAGAAAAATAACACCACCGCTACTTTCATGGCATTTTTTTATCAAAAAATGACTATCTCTATGACTCAATCCGAATCTAACACTTCTTGACCCAAGAAAAATCTCACCTCGGATTTTGTGCCTCGGTCTCGAAATTCATACCTCTTCCATACATGCACCCTTGGTTCTCCTCCTAATAAAAATGAGCATAAAACTCTATACAAAAGAATTCATCACCAACTTACTAAAGTGTTCTTCTCCAACTTGTAATGAAAACTCTCTTACATGAGAGATGAACCCCCTTTTTATAACCCAAAAGGAGCATCTTTACATAACAAATAATTAATTACAAATTTCTTAAAATAACCCACTTGGTTGGGTTGTTTGGAATCCTTGGCCATTCGATCCATTGGCATGAGGTTTGTTTTAGCCATAGGTTAAATATGGCATATGGTTTATAACAACCATATAACAAAAAGGCATATAATAAACAACAACCCCATTAAAATAGGGCGTAGAGCATGTGGTTTGTTAAAAACCCACTTATCCAAACTCTTAGCCCGTGGCACATATAAACTCGTGGCATAGTTATGGAGCGCGAATCTTGAAGGTAGTTGGGTGGAATTTATTGGTGTTTGGTTGCATGGTTCCATAACATGTGAACAGTGGTTGGGCCAAAGGCCTAGCCCCTCCCTTTTTGGCGCCTTAGTTCAGGTTTAAAGTTAAATATTATTTAAACAATATTTCACACAAGAAACATGGTATGGTGTAGTGGTTAGCACGTGTGTGTGGGGCCTTTGGTCTGTTTGGAGGTCATGAGTTCAACTCTTGGGGAGTCGAATAAATTTTTGTACATTCCAGCCATTGGAGGGGTGCCATGTGGTAGCCCATGACTGGGCCACGTGGCACCATATAACTGGTCCACCAAAACTGCCACTTGTTGCAATATGATTTGCCAATGAAGTTGACATGTGTCATCACCGAAGATGCTCATGTGTTTTCCGTTCCACATCATGTTGCCAACTCATCTGTGCCACGTGTCACCCTTGCAGTGGTTCCACGTGTCACTTTGAGTTTTCCTTGTTTGACCAAGTTTGACTGAACTTTGACCGCTTATAACTTTTGATCCATAACTTCGTTTGACGAGCCGTTTGCGCCGTTAGAAATCTTGCGATGCGCTCTTCATGATTATGCCATTTTCACTGAGTTTTAGGAACTTTGAATTTTTACCCTTTTTCTCTCTAATGAAGCCATTCTGAGCATTCTGATTTGCTTCTGTGTGTTCTGAGTTGTCTTAACCTTATCTGGATCCTTATTGGATCAGTGCTTAAACAATATTAAGTATATTAAGCCATTTTTAATATTTCATCAAGTGACTATCAATATTATACATAAGATGAACAACATAAATAATGAGCATCAATCACACATAAGATATACACAGAGACATATTTTCACGAGGAAACCATAAAGGGAGAAAACCTCTTCTTCTTCGAAATGATAGGCAGTCTTTTAAGTTCTGTACATCATCTATGTTTGAGTACCAACTCAAAGTGAGGCTACTACCTCTGTTTTACAAGCTCCAACTTGTTGAGAGAACCAACTCTCTGGTTTCTCTAGCACCGACTAGAAGGAAGCACCAACTCCCTGAGTGTTCCAGCACCGACTGGATGGAAGCACCTACTTCCACTTATACAAGCACCAATTTTTTTGAGAGCACCAACTCTCTGGTTTCTCTAGCACCCACTATAAGGAAGCACCAACTCCCTGAGTGTTCCAACATCGACTAGATGGAAGCACCTACTTCCACTTATATAAGCACCAACTTGCATATAGAAAACTCTGTGTTTTCCCAAGTACCACCCTCCCACCCTATTTTCTAGCCACAACTAGATGGAAGCTACAACTCCCAATATTCAAGCACCAACTCGAATATCATAGGACCACAGTCGTCCCTAGCACCACCCTACCTCCCTGATTATAAATAAATGATTGAATAACCAACAACACAGATAAATTGATTCTTACCAATTCTTCTCTGTTATGTATATCTGGTCTGCTTCTAACTATTCTACAATTCTTCTCTTCCTCTGCATGTTCTGCAATTCTGCTCTGCTTCAAGTTGTTCTGCAATTCTGCTCTTGCTTCTGTCTATTCCTCATTTGTTACTCATCTCTGAGTTTTATCTCACACTGCGCATACTGTCGGTCTCACACTGCGCATACTGTAATTTTCCCTTTCTTACAGTTCAACTCATTTTTCATTCAGAATGACCAACTATACACAGTCACTGTGTGTTTCTTTTATACATTACAACCCCTTCAGTTACCCCTCAAATCCCTAGAACAACGCTTCAGCAACTGAAACGCCAACCATCCAAGAACTATGATTCGGTTCTGCTAATTGAATCATAACTGAACAATTAATAATGAAGAGCAACAATAGCCTTTCTATCAAATTTCCATGTATCCAACACCGTTGAATTACAAACACAGGGTCTCGCGTTGATTTCACCATTTCACATTTTGGTGTTTCGGAATTTCAGCATTCTTGTGGTGAAGAGTCTCGACACTCCAAGTTGCAATCCCCAAAACTCTGAAAATGTTTAGCTCCACTAGCTTCTTCCCCTCATGTGACCACCAGTGGTGACCACAGGCTACACCAAAAGACGTTTCACAATTTTGCATTTCGACATTTCACGATTTCGCATATCGTGAGTTGGAGAGGTTAGGGAACCCTGTTCCTTTGACTTTCCAGTTAGCGAAATGACGATCTTTCACCACGTATCTAATGGACCCAATGGTCCAGATCTTATCGTGATTTCAAAACTTCACGGGCCTTCATTGTGTCTGATCAACGGTCCAGATCAATCCTCGATCCGACGGCTAGGATTATTTCGCGATTTCACATTTCGTGAGTTAAAGAGGTTAGAGCACTCCTTCCTTTGACCTTTTGACCTTTGATATTTCACCATGTGTCCTCTAGCTTCAACGGCCAGGATCATTTCACAAATTCAGGAGCCTTCGTTGTGCCTGATCAACGGTCCAAGATATCCCTTTGATCAACGAATCAGATTAATTCGCGATTTCACATATCGCGAGTTTGAGAGGTTAGGGCACTCCTTCCTTTGACCTCTCAGTTTGCGAAATGTTGATCTGTAACCACGTGTCCTTCTCGAAGATGGACGGTCCTCCTGCTTTCGGGATTTCGAGGTTCATTACTTCAAAGGTTAAAGTTCCTTTGATCTTTGATTTCCCGGTCTGCGAAACTCCGAAATGGAGTCTTTGACATGCTCTGAGCTTTCGCATTTCACGATTTCATCATTCTTGTCATGAGTGTCCTTGACACCTCCAACTCCTGGTATCTGAAACTCTGAAATGGAGATTAAGTCGTGGTTTCACATTTCATGATTTCATCATTCTTGTCGTGAGTGTCCTTGACGCCTCCAACTCTCGGTATCCGAAACTCCGAAATGAAGATTAAGTCTTGGTTTCGCATTTCGCGATTTTCTGCCGTGAGTTGCTTCCTTGACTCCTCCAACTCCCGGTATCCGAAACTCCGAAATGGAGTTTACGCTTCTGATCTTTCCATGCGATCATCGTTGCGCTGCTGGTATTGCCACTTTCTCTTGTTCATCATCGTCAGGCTGAGCTTGCCATCAATGAAAAACAAATACTCTACCTTCTGTCTTCCCGTAATAAATATGCCAACAATATCCTCCTTTGGCATTGATGGCAACCTTGAAGACACTACTCATAGCATCCTTACCATTACACTTTCTCCCCCGTTGACATCAATGTCAAAGAAGTAACATGCTCCCCACGAGCTGTTGCAGTACATACTCCCCCTGTCAACTATGAGCAACTTAGAAATACAATAGATATTCAATAAGTACCCCCCCTAATCAGGTGAACAGATTAGACGAAAGAAGTTATAACCCCCAACGTTTGACGAAGATATCCAAAAGGGGTCGTTGCTAATAGTTTAGTAAATATAACAACTATCTGTTCTGTGGAAGGAATATAATTCAACTAAAAAATTCTGTTTGTAACTTGTTCTCTGAGAAAATGGTATTTTATTGGTATGTGCTAAGATTTTGAATGAAGTACATGATTCTTAGAGAGACTGATGGCACTGTTGTTATCACAGTGAAGTGGAATGGGATCAGTGTAAGTTACCCTCAAATCTGCAAGAGTTTGTATCATCCATAAAATTTGTGTGCAACAAGTAACAACAACAATGTATTCTGCCTCTATAGTTGATAATGAAATTGATCATTTCTTTTTACTAAGCCATGCTACTAATGAGTCACCCAGGAAGAATGCTCCTCCACTGGTGTTTTTTCTCTCATCAAAACAGTTTTCCCAATTGGAAATTGAATAAGAAGTTAACTGAAAGTTCTGATTTATGGGATACCACAGACTGTAATTCATTGTACCCTTCAAGTACTTGAATATCCTTGTTACCGCTACTAGATGACTTTGTTTAGGAGCATAATAATAGCGACCTACCATTCCAACAACTTGCATTATATCAGGACGGGAAGCTGTGATGTACAGAAGACTGCCTATCATTGATCGGTATGTCATTTGATCAACATCGGGTGACATATCATCTTTACTGAGCTTGCAACCAACTTCCATAGGTGTACTAACAGGAGAGGAATCCTCCATCTGAAATTTCTTCAACATCTCTTTCAAATATTTTCCTTGAGAGATAAATATTCCTGCAGAACTCTGATTTACTTGTAAACCAAGAAAATATGACAATTCTTCTATCATGGACATCTCAAACTCTGTTTGCATAGAATTAGCAAACCACTGGACAGATGATTCATTAGTACAACCAAAAATAATATCATCTACATAAACCAAAACAACTAGTAAATTATCACCTTCATACTTAATGTAGAGATTGTTGTCAACAATACCTTTCTTAAACCCTTTGTCTTGTAAAAATTTGTCCAGTCTATAATACCAAGCTCATGGTGCTTGTTTCATTCCATATAAGGCCTTCTTCAGCTTGCAAACATAATTAAGATTATCTATCAATGAGAATCCTTCAGGTTTCTCCATATATACTTCTTCCTCTAGATCTCCATTAAGAAAATCTGACTTAACATCCATCTGATACACTTTAAAGTTCTTATAGTATGAATATGCAAGGAACATTCCGATGGCCTCCAATATTGCCACCGGTGCAAAAGTTTCATCAAAGTCCTGACCTTCAACTTGTGCATACCCTTTACAGACCAATCTGGCTTTATTTCTAACAACTTGTCCTTTTTCATTCATTTTATTCTTGAATACCCATTTGGAACCTATTACATTCTTATCTTTAGGTCTAGGGACAAGTTCCCAAGTATTGTTCTTCTCAATCTGATCAAGCTCTTCATTCATATCTCTAACCCAATCATCATGCTAGCTGGCTTCATCAAAAAAAATTGGTTCAATCATAGATAAAAAAGAAACATGAGATTGTTCTGAGTCTTTAATCAATTTCCTTCTTGTCTGAACTCCTTTATTTATATCTCCAATTATCTGATTTTTAGGATGATTCTTTCTAACAATTCTGAGAGGTGATTTTGCTTCTTTCTGCCGATTTGTGTCAATTGAAGTATTCGTATCTTCATCTGATTCATATTCTTCTCTTTCTGATCCTTGGACCTGTTCATCTTCGTATTCAACTATATCTTCTGTGCTTGGATCAACACTGCTTACATTTCTGACCGAGATTTCTTCATCAACTTTTATGTCTATACAATCAACCAGTTTATGCAGTCTCTTATTGTAACATTTGTATCCTTTATTGTTTGTAGAATAACCCAAGAAGATACCTTCATCAACCCTGTCATCATATTTGCCAATATTTTCATCATTATTCTTAATGTAACATTTACTCCCAAAGACTTTAAAATGCTCGATTGAAGCAGGTCTTCCAAACCATAGTTCATAAAGAGTCTTGTCATAGTGTGGTATGAGATGTGCTTTGTTAAGGATATGAACAGCTGTATGAATTGCTTCCACCCAATATATCTGAAGTATATTTCTTTCATTCATCATTCATCTTGCCATTTGTTGTATTGATCTATTCTGCCTCTCAACAACTCCATTTTGTTGTGGAGTCCTTGGAATTGTGTACTCTCTTTTGATTCCATGTTTATCATGGAACTCTTTGAAGTTCCATGAGCTAAAATCTCTTCCTCTATCAGACCTTAATGCCTTCAATATTTTTCCTGTTTGATTCTCAACTAGAGCCTTAACACTTTGAATTTTTCAAATGCTTCAGATTTTTCCTTCAAAAAGGCAACCCATGTTAGTCTAGAATAATCATCAATAATCAACATAAAATAATTTTCTTTTCCTATACCTTCTTTCCTTGATGGTCCACATAATTCCATATGTACTAATTGGAGAGGTTTTTCTGTTGAAGGAAAGTTTTTAGATTTGAATTGAGTGCGAGTAAGTTTTCCTATCTGGCAAGGTTTACAAACATAATCATATGGCTTTGATATCTTTGGAAGATCCTTTACTGCCCCACTATTTTTGAGCTTGATTATATGATCAAAATTTAAGTTTCCAAGTCTCCTATGCCATAGCCAACTTTCATCATACTTGCTTAACATTCTTCTTTTTCTTCTTTTAACACATAGACATTGTTTTCTGTTCTTATCCCTTTTGCAACTAGCTATCCTGAATTCATAGATTTTATTCTACAATCTTTAGAGGTAAAAACAACTTCACATCCTTGGTAACAGAATTGACTGACACTAAGTAGATTATGTTTCAGACCTTCTACAAACAACACATCTTAAGCTTTCTCTTTTCCATTACTCAAACTTACCATTCCTTTACCTTTTATTTTTCCTCGTGCATCATTTCCAAAAGTTACATTCCCTGATTTGCTTTCACTTAGAGTTAGAAACTTACTTTTGTCTCGAGTCATATGTTTGGAACATCCACTATCAATATACCAGGGATTCTTTTCTCTTTGGGCTAATAACACTAGTCTACACTTTTCATCTTCTTTCTTCTTCCAAACCTTGAAATTTTCAGCAGTAAGATTCGAGTCTGACTTAAAATTCCTTAAGCGACAATCTGCAGCTTTATGTCCATAGTTATGATAGATGTAACATTCTGGTTCACTAAATAGAAGATCATAGCGATTTCTATACTCATAACTATTGTTATGCTTAATCTACGTCCTTTTCCCATCCATCGCATGATTTATAGTCTGAGGTTGTTTGTTGCTTGGTTGTATCGATCTTTGTTGTGGAAGATGGTTATTCGTTGAATATCTTGATTGTTCATATCTAAATCTTAAAGAAAAGTTTATAGCTTTGTGACCAAAATTAGAGCAGAAAGAACAATAACCATAGAAAAAACCTTTGTACCTTGAAAAAGACTGTCTTCTTTGAGGAGGTCGATTTCTTTCATGTCGATGATCTCTCTGATCTACATATTCAATTTTGGTAATTTTTCTTTCATTCCTTCTTGGTGGCTGATTCTCTTTCTTTGTTTTTGCAGAGTGACTGTTGTCAATGTTTGCGGATTTGACAAACTTGATAGGTTCTGTACTACTTGGATGATCACTACTTGATCCTTCTTCATACCCCAAGCCAGCTTTCAACTTTGGGTTTCTTTGTTGATTTATAATAGAGGTTAATCCTTCTGAGGCTTTAATACTTGGCAGATTTTGGTGATACAATCCCTTAAACTTCTCCATTTCTTTTCTGGTTTTTACTATCTCTTCTTCTAAGGCTTCACACCTCTCTTTTTTCTCTGACAACTGTTGTTGCAGTACGTCTTCTATTTTCTTTGCCTCTTCTAACTCCATTTTTAGTAGAGAAAAGTTTTCATTAGGTTTTTCACTATTAATTTTAAACTACTTCAACAACTGTTTTTGTTTTCTCTTCTTACATCTGAGTCTGTCAATTTCTTTCAAAGCACTGATTAATTCACCTTCCATGTCCACCACAACTTCTTCATCATCCATTTCACCTCCTGTGTGTTCATCATCAAGTCATTCACTTTGTCTTCACATGATGAATCATTATCTATGTCTTATGAGAAATTGTCATTATTTTCACACATACTTTTCTTTTTACTATATTTCTTGAATTTTTACTTCTTTTCATCATCAAAGTTCTGGTCCTTTTTCTAATGGGGACACTTAGATGCAAAATGACCTATCTTACCATAGTTAAAACATTTGAGGGGAAGCTTGCCTTGATATTTTCTTGATCCTTTCTTTAACCTTCTCACAAAATTTGTTCCATCAAACAGAGGAGGCTTAGTGGCTGAAGTCCCTTCATGACTTGTCATGTTTAATTACAAATCTACCTTTAGATCAAAGGAACTGGCTCTGATACCAATTGTTGAAATTACTAAGGCAACTGAGAGGGGGGGGTGAATAATGACAATTCCTCAGAAGACAATTCAACTCAATTTTCATTCATAACGACCAACCATACACAGTCATTGCGTGTTTCTTTTATACACTACAACCCCTTCAGTTACCCCTCAAATCCCTAGAAAAATGCTTCAACAAATGAAACGCCAACCGTCCAAGAACCATGATTTGGTTCTGCTAACTGAATCATAAATGAACAATTAATCATGAGGAGCAGCAGTAGCCCCTCGATCAGATTTCCAAGTATCCAACATCGTTGGATTACAAACATAGGGTCTCACGTTGATTTCACCATTTCGCATTTCGGTATTTCGGCATTTCGACATTCCTGTGGTGAAGAGTCTCGACACTCCAAGTTGCAATCCTCGAAACTCCGAAAAATTTTAGTTCCACTAGCTTCTTCCCCTCACGTGACCACCAGTGGTGACCACAGGCTGCGCCAAAAGGCATTTCGCAATTTCACATTTCGGCATTTCGGGATTTCGCATATCACGAGTTGGAGAGGTTAGGGAACCCCGTTCCTTTGACTTTCCAGTCAGCAAAATGTCGATCTTTCGCCATGTGTCCTATGGACCCAACGGTCCAGATCTTATCGTGATTTCAAAACTTCACGAGCCTTCGTCGTGTCTGATCAACAGTCCGGATCAATCCTCGATCTGACGGCTAGGATTATTTCATGATTTTGCATATCACGAGTTAGAGAGGTTAGAGAACTCCTTCCTTTCACCTTCCAGTCAATAAAATGCCAATATTTCGCCATGTGTCCTCAGGATTCAACGACTAGGATCATTTCACAAATTCACGAGCCTTCGTTGTGCCTGATCAATGGTCCAGGATATCCCTTTCATCAACGACTCAGATTAATTCTCGATTTTGCATATCGCGAGTTTGAGAGGTTAGGGCACTCCTTCCTTTGACCTCTCAGTCAGTGAAATGATGATCTGTAACCACATGTCCTTCCTGAAGATGGATGGTCCTCCTGCTTTCGGGATTTCGAGGTTCGCTACTTCAAAGATTAAAGTTCCTTTGATCTTTGATTTCCCGGTCTATGAAACTCCGAAATGGAGTATTTGACATGCTATGATCTTTCGCATTTCGAGATTTCATCATTCTTATCGTGAGTGTCCTTGACACCTCCAACTCCCGGTATCCGAAACTCTGAAATGGAGATTAAGTCGTGGTTTCTCATTTCATGATTTCATCATTCTTTTCGTGAGTGTCCTTGACACCTCCAACTCCAGGTATCCGAAACTCCGAAATGGAGATTAAGTTGTGGTTTCTCATTTCATGATTTTCTGCCGTGAGTTGCTTCCTTGACTCCTCCAACTCTCGGTATCCAAAACTCCGAAATGGAGTTTACACTTCTGATCTTTCCATGCGATCATCGTTGCACTGCTAGTCTTGCCACTTTCTCTTGTTCATCATCGTCGGGCTGAGCTTGCCATTAATGAAAAACAAATACTCTGCCTTCTGTCTGCCCGTAATAAATATTCCAACATGATTAACCATATATCGTTACAAGAATGAGAGAAATGAATTTATAACATGAATAAAATTAAACTGTGTTTTTTTTACATGATTTAAACTTGAACCGAATGATGTTGTTATATACTAAATAATAAAGTTGATTTCATCGTATAGAATTTTATTTTATATTTGGTCCATGATTTAGTGGATAATTAACTAACATAAAATGTTTTTATCAACACTTAACCAGTCAATGGACTTGCAGGAAGAGATGTAACCATAAATGATGGTGACACATAATGAGATGGGGGAGAGATTTTGTAGAAGAGAAGAAGAAAATGATGAAAGGAGAGTGGTAGAAACCCCTCCAAATCTAGTTGAGACTGTGAGAAGGCTGATAATGAGAGGCTTATGAAAGAACATGAAAACAAAACGGAAATAAATGTAGTTTTGCTGCAAATCATGTCAGATATACAAAGAGAGTTACAACATAGACCAACAGCTAGTAATGTAGACAAGCATTAGTGTGAGAAAATACAGAGTCCACCTGACATACACATGCATGGTCTTGAAAGTAGCAATGCAAGAAGAAGCACTCCCAAGAACGCCCTACATGGAGCTAAGAGGAATGCCAATTTCAAAGAATCATTTGAAGAATCCTCTAGTGAAGGGGAATAAATCTCTAAGGAACTATCCAGTAGTGAGACCAATTCACATTCTCAAAGGAAAAGAAAGAGGAGGAAGCACGGGCGATGACCTTAAAGAATTTAAGAAATCCAAGCCACCCAATTTTGATGGGGAGATAAAAAATCGTGAAGAAGGAGAAGCTTGGATACTTGGTCTAATGAAGTACTTCAGAGTTCATGACTACTCTGAAAACTTGAAGGCCCGAATGACCATATTTAATATGAATGGAAAGGCCTCTATATGGTGGGAGTACCTTAGGAATGTAAAAACAATGTTACCAAATCAACGAGAACTATGGCCTCAAAACGAGAACTCTAGCTGTTAAAACCCATATTTTTTCATAAAAAACATGAAAATCAACCCCCAAATAAAAAAGCGGTGCTACCGGTCACACCATTTTTTCTAATAGAGTCAAAATGACAACATTTTTCAAGCATGACCCTCAAAACTCATACAGTAGCTCGGAAAAACCTTAAAATCAACACCTAAATAGAAAAGTGACGCTACCTAAAGTAAAATATTTTTTCCTCACGTTAAAATTATAGCTAATAACAACCTAATTGAAATTGTGTCCTTGACAACATATCGTATGAAAATAGAAAACCCAAAATTGGATCCTAAATGGTCACTTGAACATTTATTTTGTAATTTTTCTTTGAAATTTACATTAAAAAATAAATAAAGAGAAATGATAAAATCTTCATAATTTTTTTTATAAATGAAGAAAAAAATACATTTAAAAAAAATTCAAAATTCAAATTAAAAAAAAAAAAAAACATTAAAAAAGAGTGGAAAAAAAACGGCTAAAAATAAATGAAAAAGAAAAAGAAAAGTTCATGGGAAAACAATATTTTTAATTTTTTTTTTTACTGAATTTTTTTTTATTCAAAAAATACTATAAATCCCTAAGCTAAAACATTATTTTAAAAACCATTTAAAAAAAAATTCAAATATAAATTTAGAATATATATATATATAATGATGATGATGATGATGATTAACACTCACTAAGACGGAATTGGTCTATCGGACCTTATCACACCTTAAGAGGGTAAGTGATTACTTGGTATATTTTTTTGTTTGTAATTTTGAGTTTTTTAAGTATTTGTTTTTATAATTTTTCGTTAAATTTATTATATGTGCGTTTTTTTAACCTTTTCAAAAAAAATTGGGACATAACTTTGTTTGTTTACCCTTTTTTTTTCTCCTTTTCTCTTAGTTTTCATATATATTTTTAGTTTTTTTATTTTATTTTTTAAGCTTGTCTTTAATCTTGTTTTTCT